>JAWNNP010003103.1:0-36022 GCA_035044805.1 Leucophenga maculata
TGGAATTTTGAAGTTGTATTTATTCGTAAGATGTGTTTCTGCGAGAAGCAATACATCAATGTCTCTTACTTCGAGAAAATTTACGAGCTCGTTTTTATGCCGGGAAACACCATTGGCATTCCAGAGACATATATTTTTTTTTAAGCAAGTCATTATTTGCTTTGTTGGGCTGCAATCATCTGAATCAGAGTGTTTTGATTCCGCATCATTTCTTGCATTGTGTTTTGCATGAATGCCATGAAATTCATCATGCTTTGTTGCATTGATGCAATCATTGATTCGATTCCATGGAGTGGTGTATTAGCATTTTGGGGAATGCTCTGTTGTTGTGGGTTTTGTGTAGAGGGGCCCACGGGTACCGTGTGGGAAACGGTTTGGCCATATGACTTTGCATCAGCTGGCTTTAGCCCTGATTTCAGGGCATTGGCAAATGACACACCAGGGGTGGTTGTGTCAAAAGTATATGTTGGAGTGCGTGCAAATGACTCTACGGGGTGAGAGCGAGCAGAGGCAGTTCGTAGATGAAGGCGGTTTTTTAGCTCTTTGTACACAGGGCATCCTCTGTAATTAGCCGTGTGATTTCCTCCACAGTTGCTACACTTTTTCGGCGTTCGAATCCAACTTATTTGCTGTGCATGCAGCGGTATTGTGGAGTTCTCCACAGGCGACGCAGACAAAACGTAGAGTACAGAAAGTCTTTGTGTGGCCAAACTCCTGACATTTGGTGCATTGGACCGGGTTATTGCGCTTGTGTGGTTCTTCTACAGAAATTCTGCGGTGTAGTAGGTATTTTAAATTGTAGATTGTGTGAACCTCGTTTTTTTAAGTGGCCTATTTTCGGGTTCCAGCTCTACTTTAAACATGGGCTGCGGAATTTTGTTTTTATTAATTATATTTATGGCTATTTTTGGGTTAAAGCCATTTTTTTAGTGCGCTTACCACTTCGCTTGGAGTGACAGTTGCACAGTGGGCGATTTGGTCTCGCTAGTGGCATTTAATTCAAATTTTCTAATTTGAAAAAGAGTTGATTTTTTTTCACAAGTCGATAATAGATGCTTTGATTAGATTTATCGCAGCTTTTTAAAAGCTTAACGATCAGCTGATCATCAGCTGTGAACTGACAAACACACAATATGATTTTGCAAAGAGCTTTACAAAATTCTTTCTTTGTTGTGCGTATTGATTTCGAGTTCCTGGGAAATTTACAATCTTTACTATATTTATTTAAAGTTTGGCTTTTTATTAACTTCAAGGTATGTATTACATAAAAAATCAATGTTTGTGACCGGTCTATAAATGTGTAGCTCATAAAACGTAGTGGTAAGGTTTTGCTGCGTTGGTATTGTTAATGACAATACATTAACAATGCTAGTAGGGGGGACTGAAGTGGAAGCCGTGGATTTTAATAATCCGTTAAGTTGAGAACTTGTACTCACCGCGGTATCCATTTGGTTATTCATTTTGCCTGTTTCGTTGCTTTTGTTTTGGGCAGGGAGGGAGGTGGAGGTCAATTTATGTTTGATGGTGTCTTCTGCCGCTCTTGCGGAGCGCTTCGCGCGCTTATACGTTGCTCTTTATTTTCAATCGCGGCTTTGTTTGTTTGTTTTTTCTTATTATTTTAGAGAAATAAAAATAAAATTTTACGCTGAAGTTGTTTTTTTTAGCACTTGCACAAGTTGAATTTACAGCCTGTTATTATAGCTATTAGCAAATATGCTTTCATAACTAAGCTTAACTAAACCGAATAATTGTGGAGCACTTGCGCACACGTCCGATCGGTTTGATGGTTGACGGGTAGTTAAACTTTTTTTTTCATTTAGCGCAGAAGGACAAGATCTCAACTTTTAAGAAATAGTTCCCAGGAAAGGAATCAGTAACTGAAAATCGTCGATAATCAAGTATTGAGCGTTCGCATCGGCTTGATGAATAATATTCAAGAACCTCTCAAGTCCGCGCCCTAGAATCGAGTATTGAGCGTTCGCAGCGGCTTGATGAACAAAATTCAAGAACCACTCCAATCCGCGCACAAGAGTCGAGTGTCGAGCGTTCGCACCTGCTTGATGAACAAAATTCAAGAACCTCTCAAGTCTGCGTCCGAGAGTCGAGAATTGAGCGTTCGCAGCTGCTTGATAAACAAAATTCAGTAACCTCTCAAGTCCGCGCCCGAGAGTCGAGTCTGAGCGTTCCCAACGCCTTCGAGATCAGAGAGAAAGACAGTAAACGTCAACGACTAGAGTTCGTAATCGAGTAACTCGTAACTCACAGTAACAGATCTGCTTTCATATACGAACCATAGATTGATTATGCTCAACAGTCTTTTGCTTAATCAAAGCCATGAATAAGATCTGTTCTAAGTGTTCTGCGAAAAAATGGGACGATGATGTAAAAACTTACAGACTCTTCTAATAATATTAAGTTAATTATTCACTCCAACATGATGGCAAAAATGATATCGGAAAGATTGAATTACATATATCATAATCAACAAAGACTGAGGGCTGATGAATACAGTCATCTAAGAGACGCTTTATATACAGGCGCAAATGTTGACCCATTAAATATTGGTCAACGGATAATGTTGCCATCTTCATTCACAGGGCTTCCAACTTATGTCAGAAACAATGGGAGACCAGAGTTTTTTGTCACTTTTACGTATAACCGCGAATGACCTGAAATTAAAGCGAAACTATAATCTGATCAGCTGTATTTCCATCGTCATGACATAATTTCAAGGGTATTTCATTTAAAGAAAACTAAAATTATTCACTAAAGACGATATATTCGGCAAAGTGAAATGTTACATCGCAAGTGTGGGGTGACAGAAGAGAGGATTACCACACTGTTATTTGCTGTTTTGGCAAGAAAGAAAAATCCATCCAGACGAAATCGATAGAGTCAAAGTTGCGGAACTGCCCGACCAACAAAACGATCCAATATTGTTCGATATCGTAACGAAAAATATGGTACACGTACCATGGGCAAAGCATAACTTAACAGCACCATGTGTATCTGTACAAAAAAGTACCCTCCACGGATATCCAGCTTATCGTCGTTCTGACGCCAAAAATGGAACTCAGAGCGCTACGCTAAATATCAGAGGAATAAGTTCAATATAGATAATATTCTCCACTATTGTGTAGGACGTTTAACGCTCACATAAATGTGGAGTATTGCCACTTAAATACATTTGTAAATATGTATATCAATAAAAGACCTGACCAAGCTACTTTTAGCGTTAGAAACTTAAATGATGAAGTGTAAAACTACGTGAATGGCCGGTATATAAGCACTAACGAGCGGCACAAATACTTATAATCGCCAAAAGTTCTACTATGCAGTACTTCCAAGCACTATACTTCAGTGAATTACCGATATTCAACTAGAACATAACAGTGAAAGCTTTCTATCAAAACAAGCACAACATCATTTGAAGAGCTTTCGCTGCAGTGTTTGGAAGTGCTTGATGCTTTCTATGAAGCAAAATATCAAAACAAAATGCGCTTTGCAGCAAAGCATTGCAAAATGCAGCGAGTACAGCAAGTGCACTAGAACATTCTGCTATGTGGTTCAGAGAAATGTGCGTGCCGTACAAAGAATAAATGGAATCGTTTGATGTAAGTATTATAGATCGCATTATGTGTGATTTTATTGATAAAATCATCTTATAATTATACATATTTATAGGAATCTACGAACGATTCGACTTATAGCAGCGCAGGCGATATTAAATTAAAATTGTTATGCGGCGAATACAAAATATGCACAAAACGTGGCCGCAGCAAAGTGTGGGATGTGTTTGGAACCATTAAAAATGGTGAAGGTGCTGAGGTATTAGGTTACTTGGCATGCCGCAAATGCCAAAATATATATAGGCACAACCCAAAAACCACATCGAATTTGGTGAAACATAAATGTTACATCAACGAAGGGCTGAAAGATTGAGAAACAGTTGCAAAAATTCCGGTTGACACTGCCTCAAAAAAGAAAAGTGTGGAAGTATTCACAAAGTGGGTCGTCCATAATTGTAGACAGTTTAAAATTGCTGCTAATGATGGGCTCAAGGAAGTTGCTGAGTTTTTTGTTTTAATGAGTCATAAGTTTGGCAAAAATGTTGATATTGCGACTCTCATTCCCAATCCAAAAACCGTATCACGGAACGTCGAATCTTTATATACAAAGCATTTTGAGGATATTCTTCGCCAAATGAAGGAAATAGCCAACATAGGATATGGTTTAACAACAGATCTTTGGACTGATAGTTATTTAAAAAAATCCTATTTGGCGTTGACGGTGCGTTTTGTGAAGGATGGCAATATTTTCTGCAAGTTATTGGGCATGAAAGCAATGGATAATGAAAGAAACACAGGTTTGAAGCACCTATACAGTTAAGTAAAGTTATCACAAAAAAATTTTATTTTTTCACTTAGGTGAAAACGTCCTTGGGAAGGTGGTAAAGTTGTTGGCTGAATTTGGATGCACACTAAATAAGAAGACATTGGTTGTCACAGATCGTGGTTCAAATATGGTTAGCGCTTTTAAACCCTATACTCACCAGTTCTGCGTTAACCACCTTTTGCAAAATGCGCTAAAAAAATCAATGGATGATGTGGGCGAGATAACAAATATTTTTAAGCTAAGTTTGAAAATAGTTAAGTATTTTAAAAAATCAGGACAAAATTCGAATTTCATAGTAAGTCTACAAAGTTATTCGCCGACTCTTTGGAATACATTTTACTACGTGTTTCATTCAATTAGAAGTAATTGGAATGAAATAATCCAAATTCTTTAAGAAAAAAAATGAGCTGCACAGATTGGGAGAGCTGAATGTTTCCCATTTGAATTATTTAATAGAAGCTTTAGAGTTTTTTGAAGAAGCTTAAAAAAAACTTGAGGGAGATAAGTACCCAACGCTGCATTTAGTTGTGGTGCACGTTCATAAGCTAATACGTATGTACATGTACGATCAAAGATGAAGACATCTCAATTATTAAGGCTTTCAGGAACAACATCTTGTTTTACATAAATACTTTAGTTTTGGAAAATTTAAATATTTTCCATAGAATTGCCCTTTTCCTTTTTCCTCCTGCTATAAGCTCCTTCAATTCGAAGCAGAAGAAAAAGAAGCGATCAGAGAAACAACCAAAGCAATGATGACTGAATTTTTTGAAACTGATCAAACATGTAGTAAAGTTGAGGTAGTTTCTGATAACAAGTTTGATCAATTTGTTACTGACCAAAATGGATCAAATTCCGCAGATGCCGTATCAGATGAGTAAGCTATGTATGAAATCTCAATAATTCACTACTACAGTGAATTTGATGCATTGAAATGGTGGGATACGAATAGAAATCAATTTCCATTGCTATACAAGACAAGTTGTAGAGTGCTAGCTATTCCAGCATCAAGTGCATCTTCAGAAAGAATTATTTCGGCTGCCCGAGCTTTACTAACTGAAAAAAGGTCATCACTAGGCGCCAATTCAGATACTGTTAATCAAATCATGTTTTCACATAACAATATCTCAATTTAAATAAGCATAGTTAACTTTTTTTTTTTTTTAATATGAAATGAATTTTTTTCCTTTAAAATTTAATTTTTTTTTTCATTATCTCAATTGTTGCGCTTACAAAATGGAATGTTGAAATATTTAATGCTGAGTATTTAATAAATAACAATAAATAATTTTTTTGTGCAATTATGCTCAATGTATGACGATATCATTAGTTCAGGAATGCGCCATGAAATAGAATTCTATTTCAGCTTTGTTTTGCTATACTTCAATTTTGCTCTACTTAATTTTTGTTCTATTTGAGCTATAGTTCAAAGTTCTATTGCTTGCTTGTGCAATATTTGATGTCAAACCAAAAGCTTTTCTCATTACAGTATTTGTTTTGTTGGGAAAGTGAACATGAGTGGCAGTAGTTGAAAAGCTCTGCGATGGCTTACAGAACATTTTTAAAGTGCTTGTGCAGCTCTTTAATAAGTACATCAAAATCGAATGTTTGAATTTCGAAAATAATCTATTACAATCAAATGATAAAAGCGTATATGATTTTGGATAACGTTCTTCGGTTCGTATAGAAAACAATGCTACAGATACTATGGCATATCAATATAATACAAAAATTGTGATCGCTTTTGTTAATAAAAACCTGCCAAAATTAGGCCCAGATCAAAGACATGCATTTGAGCAACAAAACGAAAGCCATTCAATTTATTGAGTCAGTGCTTCCCTATAAACGATTTTTGATGTTGTTTTATTTTGTGGCAGCAAAATAAATTGAATTTCCGGAGCTCTGACCCGCGATATGCCAACATACAGTTGTCCATGAGTAAAACAATCTTTTCGTAGGTCGATTCCTACTAAATCGAAGGTTTGGCCTTGGGACTTGTTAACAGTTAACGCGAAAGATGTTTTTACCGGAAATTGAAGCCGTTTAAATGGGATTGGCAGATCAGTTGCGATCATCGGTATATGAGCTAGTGGTCCAACTGCTTAGTCGGTGATATTGCTCAGTACAATTAAATTGTTCTTCAATTCCTTAATTAGCACCCTCGTACCATTGCATACGCATGATTGAAATTCCAATTTTTTACGTCAATTCATAAGGTGGCAGAAGGGTTTAGTGAATCTAAAAATTCCTGTGGATAATGGACAGCGTTTTCGATATTAATCACGATTTCGATCGATTTGAAAGTTCCACTTTTTATTTCCCATCTAAGCAGATCATTTATAAAATGATTTTTAGAGATATCCTCTTCAAAAATATATTTGACTTTGAAGTCTCTAACAACAGTTTCGACCTCAGTTTGTTTGTTTCTAACTATTCAAATTTGTGTACGATATTTGTTCACAATTGAATCAGCGATATGGAAATAATCGTTTAAATTTTCTTTTTCTTCTTTTTTCGCATCGGTCGTTTAAATAAATTTTTTGTTAAAGTCGGGGTACGATAGCAATGGATGATTTGGGAGGCTTTATTAAATGTCTTCCTAAGGTAGTTGCCGCTCCACTGTCAATCGAACATCCTTCTTTTGCACTATTTATGGTAATTAATATTATGGGTAACTTGGTTCCGGATGCTCTGTATGAACATTTTGGGTGTCGATAGTATTGACTTCCATTTGAGCTTCTTCTGTTTGAAAAGGGAAATTCTTAAATTGTTCATTTCTGTTATTTGCGGTGTTTTAGTTTCTGAAATTTACGGAGTTTTTCTTTTCGTAACTAAAGTTTTGATTGCGATTGATATTTTCATTTTTATGTAAATTGGCATTTGGTTGATTTCTTTTTTGACTTACAAAACCGATAATTCTATTTAGATATTTATTGATATAATTTTTGTTGTTGTTTGTTGCATTTTGTGTACCTAGTAAACTTTTCTTTCTAATATTTAAAATTTTAATATCCTTTTGCAAATTGTTTTGCAAATAGTTTTAATATTATTTTGAATCGTGAAAAGTTATTTAGTGACCCAAAATTTGTAAGCAATGAATTTTTAGCAGGCTTAGTGGTCAATTAACATGATAAACATGCTTGTACATATTTATCAATGTAAAGAGAGACAATTATTAACAACAACTTGGAACATTATAGTGAAGAACAACGGATACACATGTGTTTCGATTTCTGCTAAGAAATCTCATCAGTCCGCTTGGCTGTGTCAATACAAATTCTTGCTTATAAACATGCACAATTTGAAAAGTCCCCTAGGTATTATATGCATTGCATGGCAATTTTGAGAGAAATTTCCAATATGTATATGTAGAAATTTGCAGTGAGCAGTTTACTCAAACTATGAATTTTGTTGTTGCATTATCCCCCTATTAACTACGCCCATGCCGTATTTCTACTCGTTGATAGAAATTCACATGTTTGGGGCGTTGTGAAAGTTTTGTCTTACAGTTGAGGAACTCAACTTCAGACGAAAAGTTTTTTCATAATTAATTTTTATTATTGAAAATTTGTTAATTAATTATTAAACGTTGTGCCCTACGTTAGTAGTTTGTGCACCATTCTAGATGTCAGAGTGCTAGAACAATATGCAAACTACTACAAGCTGCAGTTTTTGAATGCTGCGAAAACACTCATAGAAGATTTTTCATTGACGGCATTCTTACTGGAGCAAGCATTGAAGATGAGTTTCTATCAACAAACGCATCATCCAAGAAAACAAGTCATCGATATAAAATTTTGAAACTTCGCAAAGTTTAACAACAAAAGTTCTTGGTTTTTATTGGCACCCAGACGAAGACTTGTGTCTAACATCAGTACTAAATGGCAGGTACTTTCAGATGTATCCCACATCTTTAACCTTCTTGGCTTACTTGCACCAATGGTGCTTCAATTTGAAGAACTATGACCTCTCGCCGTGGGCTGGGATACTTAGATCCCATCTAAAGTTGTTTAACGATGTCAGAACTACCGCAATGACATCATATACTACGTCAACTCAAACTGCAACACTTTGCTTTGAACGTCGAGCTACATGCATTCTCAGACGCTTCACAGCATATGCGGCAATCGTATATAGTCGATTAGTACATCCAGACTGCAGTATTTACGTTTTGCGCATCGCTGCGAAAACACAGGTTGCTCCATCGCACCTTTAAGTATGTGGGGCTCTTCTACTAGTTCGCCATATCCGAGCAGTTAGGCTACTCTTCATCACGAAGAAGTAACGGTTCGCGCATGGTGCGAAGTAAACGGTCGAAACTTGCTGTTCTAGATATTACTTGAAATCATGAACATAGATAACGAGTTATTAACTGCGACATCAGAAGTGGGATCTGCTTCGCCTAAAAATAATGGCCCAGATCATTACCTGACAACGTTGGAAGCACAGAATCGGCATCTCTTACAAATCATCTAAGATATGCAGACACCAAGAGTAGCGGCAACCGACAAAAAAGCGGCAAACATTTCACTGCCAAAATTCAATCCGGACAACGTTGGAGCAGATGCCTCTGCTTGGTGTACAACCGTGGATCTTATCTTGACCGACAACTTGCTGGAGGGGAACAGCCTCGTAGTAGCTCCAAGCAGGGCGCTTGAAGGCAGCGCATCGCAGTGGCTGTCACAAATATGCTTTGCTGGCATAACATGGCCACAATTCAAAGAGCTTTTTATCCAGCGTTTTGTGGGCATAGAAACATCAGCTGCGGTAATTTTATATGTATTAACTTGTCGTCCAAAGCCTGAAAAGGGTTTCGCTGAGTACGGGAGTCGAATCGTCACGCAACTTCTATCCAAATGGAAAACCCAGGACATGGAGGAAATTGCTGTATCCCTGGCATTGGCTCACATGGCAAGTCTGGACGACAAACTGCTTCGCTTGATTTTTACAAACAATGTAAAAACGCGCAACGAATTGCAGCAGCAGCTAAAGGCGCATACACTTAAGCGCCGCGCAGCTGATGTATACACATCAAGTTCTGAGCAAAAGAAGTCCAAATTTTCATCGTCAATAAAATGTAATTATGGTGGAAAGATTGGCCACAAATATGCTGAGTGCCGTTCTCGACTGGATAAGAGGTCTAACACACAAGGGAAAAGTCACACTGGAATCAGCGCTCCTGGAGTGAAAGATCGTACAAACGTGAGATGTTATAAGTGCAACGAACTTGGTCATTTTGCGTCTACATGTACAAAGGGCGAATCTACTACAAATATGAAGACCTACGAGAAACGAGTCAACGTTTGCACAGTATCTGCACCGCGAAGAAATGTAAATTTATCTGGTGAGCTTGTTCCATTTTAAAGAAAAGTGTAGCAAATAAATTAAGTGGAAAAAGAGTTCATAATATTGTTAAAAGAACAGACATAGGCAACGATTCAGTGTATTCGTCTTTAAAAATATTATGTAACACAAACGTTCAAAATTATTGGATAGAAATTTTATTTCATGTGGTGTTGGCCAAATATTTAAACTATGATACACTAATTGGACGAGAAATTCTCGCTTTAGGCTTTCGTATAACTTTGGAGGCTGATAAATTTTTAATTAGCAAAACAAAAATAGTGAATACCATTAACTTAAAAAATTATGAACAAAATCTTGACATAGGTATATCGATTTAAATGATTTAAATGATTTAGATAAGAAAGCCCTTCAGAAAATTTTGAAAAATTATCCAGAATGGTTTATAGATGGCATACCAAAAACCCGAGTAACAACAGTACAATTAGAGGTTCGACTAAAAGATCCCCAAAAGTTAGTTCAACGTTGACCTTACAGGCTCAGTGAGGATGAGAAAGAACAAGTGCGGAACAAAATAGAAGAGTTATTGAAAAAAAACATAATTCGTCCCAGCTGTTCACCATTTGCTAGCCCTATGTTGTTAGTTAGAAAAAAAATGGTACAGATCGCCTTTGCGTAGATTATCGCGCTTAAAATGATAACACGATTGCAGATAAATACCCGTTGCCCCTAATCTCTGACCAGATTGCTAGACTACGGGGTGCAAGATATTTTTCGTGCGTAGATATGGCAAGTGGGTTTTATCAAATTCCTGTTCACCCGGACTCAATTGAACGAACCGCCTTCGTTACTCCTGAGGGCCAATATGAGTTTTTGACCATGCCCTTTGTACTTAAAAATGCGCCTTCTATATTTCAACGAGCTATAAATAAAGCGTTAGGTCCGTTAGCATACACCTTCGCAATTGTTTATGTTGATGATGTGGTAATCATAGCTGAAACCAAGCAGGATGCACTTCAACGTTTACAAATAGTTTTGGACAAATTATGTAGCTCGGGCTTTTCATTTAATATAACCAAAAGTTCTTTCCTTAAGACTAGTATAGAAAACCTGGGATTTGAAATTAGTAACGGAGAAGTTAGACCAAATCCGCGTAAAATTCATGCGTTGACAGGCTTGCTGCCACCACAGACTGTTTCACAGTTAAGACAATTTCTTGGTTTGACCTCATATTTTCGTCAGTTTATTAAAAATTTGTCGGAGTCATTAAAACCTTTATATTCGTTAACATCTAAGAAAAATACTGATTTTGTTTGGTTACCAGAACATGAGCAAATACGCTCGAAAATAATACGTGTATTGATACAGACACCCGTATTGGTTATTTTTGATCCAAAATATGCAATTGAATTACATACAGATGCCAGTTCTGTTGGTTATGGTGCGATTTTATTACTTAAAATTAATAATAAGCCCCATGTCATAGAGTATTATAGTAAATGTACTACGCCGGCCGAATCCAAGTACCATTCGTATGAGCTAGAGACATTGGCAGTTGTCAATGCTATTAAGCATTTCCGTCATTAATTACACGGACGTAAATTTGTGGTTTTTACAGACTGTAATTCTCTTAAGTCTAATCGCACTAAAATGGACTTAACACCTCGAGTATATAGATGGTGGAGTTTCTTGCAGTCGTTTGATTTTGACTTTCAGTATAGAAAAGGGGAACAGATGCAATATGTTGACTTTCTCTCTCGAAATCCAGTAGTAGAAAAAAAAGGTGTTTAACAAAAATAATTGAAAAGAAAATACATTCGATTGAGATATCGGACAATTGGTTAACTTCAGAGCAGCAGCGTAACGTTGAATTAGCAGACGTACTAGCAAAAATACAGAATAATGAACTTCCAGATAATTTAGCCAAAACATATGAAATAAAAAGAGGTATACTACATAGAAAAATACAAAGACATGGTAAAACTAAAAGCTTGCCAATTATTCCTCGGGGTTTTAGATGGTCTGTAATAAATCGTGTTCACGAATCTATAATGCATTTGGGATGGGAAAAAACATTAGAAAAAGTTTATGGATACTGCTGGTTCGAAAACATGTCAAAATATGTTCGCAAATATGTTGAGAATTGTATTACTTGCAAATTAGCGAAACCATCTACTGGCAAATCACAAATAGAATTACATCCAATACCTAAAGTCGATATACCATGGCATACTGTGCACATTGACATAACTGGAAAATTGAGTGGCAAGAATGAATTAAATGAATATGTTATTGTTATAATAGATGCCTTCACAAAATTTGTTTATTTTTATCATACAATGAATATTAATGCTGAAAATTGTGTCAAAGCTGTTAAATCGGTTATTTC
The DNA here is from genome assembly GCA_035044805.1 of Leucophenga maculata. Taxonomy (NCBI): domain Eukaryota; kingdom Metazoa; phylum Arthropoda; class Insecta; order Diptera; family Drosophilidae; genus Leucophenga; species Leucophenga maculata. The sequence goes on from JAWNNP010003103.1 coordinate 12,089, forward strand.
TTTGTTTGGTTTGCCCTCGCGGATAATAGTACGTGTTTTCGAGAATTTGGCTCTTCTCAAATGATTAATTTACATCTGATTGCTACCGGTGCAAGTAGAGCTAACGGTCAACTAGAAAGAGTAATGAGTACTCTAAAGAGTATGTTAACAGCCGCTGAAACTAGTCAAAGGTCATGGCAAGTCGCATTAGATGAAATACAGTTGGCAATAAATTGCACAGCACATCGGGTTACAAAGGTTAGCCCCTTAGAACTATTGATTGATAAAGAAGCCAGACCTTTTGGTTTACCAGCAATAAATGAAGAACAAATGATTGATAGAGACAGAATAAGAAATCAGGCAAAAAAAATATTAATGAGACGTTTTTACTAAAATAATCATAATAATAACAAACAAAAACCAAAGCACACGAGGACGTGTGTACTGTCAGGAAGGCCGTGTCGCCGGACAGTCGGTACAGTTCGTTAGTACGTGTCGCCGAGCTGCTTAAAGTTGGTTTTGAGTCGCCAGTATGTCGGCGTCAAGAATTTGTACATTTTATATTCTAATGAAATGGCTATACGCATTTACGCATACATATTGCGAAATTCGGTTTGAGCAACATAGTGGTTGCAATTGAGTGCAAAGCATAGGTAGCGAAGGCGACCGATGTCTTCGTTGCTGAGTAAGGTTCGATCGTGAGCGCAGTTATTAGAAGAGCGTGCGATGCAAATGAGTGAAAGAGAGAACCAAATTAGGCATCGTTTAATTATGATGAAATACTGCGAGTCAGTTTGAATACAGAGCGCTTAGTAAACGGTCGAAACTTGCTGTGCTAGATACTACTTGAAATCATGAACATAAATAACGAGTTACTAACTGCGACATAAATATATAACAAGCAAGCGCAGCAGTCTCGTGAAGAAAAAAGGAACGTAAATATTAAATGTACAAAAAAATATAATAAATAAATAATCATCTATTCTAAAACTACAATTGATGTCCGTCATTATTCAACAAATGAATTGCTCCTTTGGAGCCGGATCGCTTTTATAAATGCAGATATAATTCCAAAATTGTATTGGTGTGGTATGCTGTACTAAACATACAAACAAGCGGCCGCGGCATTCTTTTATTCGTCGCCTGCTTCAACATTTCTAAGGACTACACAATCATCATATTGGCGTTGGTGAGGCAAACGAGGCTACTACAAGCATCGAGGCTGAGGAAGCATTTTGCACTAGGTCACATAGAAGACACTGCCCCGCGGTCTGCCGGGACCTGCAACTCATTAATCCATTCTTCGCTACGACATTGCAGAGGGTCATACAAGCATCGCTCTGTTGTTGTAGATGCACAAGAGGCTACTACATGCGACGTTAGCTAGAGTAGCAATTTATCAGTTTTCTGTGGAGTTGCAGGATTGAATACACAGGCTGAACGCAACATACAACAACATGGCACAACAACAATGACTACATTGATACGAAGTTGAGGCTTTCTAAAGGCTTCAATTACATGAGTCCTAATCTACATAGTTAATCCACCGGAAGACTACACCGCGCAAGATGTTCGTCTCTTTACTTGGAGAAGCTTTACGAGTTTTCTGATAACTGCATTGGTATTTACATATTCGAAGACCTTGAGGAATTTGTCGACCCTTACGTAGACTTCAACGAGTATGAAGTGAAAATGCTCAGAACACGTGTTGGCCTTACTAGGTTGTTAGGGGCAGACGAACCGTACGCATTGCTAAAAGATAAAGAGGTTGCAGCTACAAGCAATGTAGAAAGAAAAGCCTTCGACAACCAATCATTGATGCTCAAGGAAACCGAGTTACCTAAGTATAGCTTTACGAGGTATGGCAACAGTTTTCTGATAACTGCATTGGTATGTACTCATTCGAAGACTTTTAGGAATTTGTCGACCCTTACGTAGACTTCAACGAGTATGAAGTGAAAATGTTCAGAGCACGTGTTGGCCTTACTATGTTGTTAGGGGCAGACAAACCGTATCCATTGCTGAAAAAGGTTGCAGCAACAAACAATGTATAAAGAAAAGCCTTCGACAACCAGTCATTGACGCTCAAGGAAACGGAGTTACCTAAGTATTGCGGTCAGTATCAAGACTGGCCGGCGTTTAAAGATTCATTTGAAAGCACGATACACTCGAAAACGAATTTGGAAAATTCTCAAAAATTCCACAACCTCAAATCGATCTTAAAGAATGAGGCAGCAAATCATATTAAACACATGTTTATAACTGACGCGGCATAAACCACAGCATGGGAACAACTAAATGAACGTTTTAATAGACCCCGGCACATAGTCAATTCATTGATCGAAACGTTGGGCTGGACTCGAAACGTTGGGCTGGACTAGGGGTTGTTGGATAAATTATATTATTCTCAACAAATTGGTATTGCCGGTAGCGACTACTATTTCGGCTTCATCTGCTCAAGACATATGTAACGACAACGCCTAGTGTTTTACTTTCAAGTCCATTTCAATTGGTAAGCACATTTTCACGTGACAATAGTATCTCTCTTTAACCTACAACGATGGTAGAGGTGCGTAATTCACAAGGCGTATTTGTTGCTTGCCGTGTGCTGCTGGACAACGCATCAGAGTTGTCGTGTGTATCGGAGCGTTGTATGCAACGTCTGGACTCGCACGTTTTGTGTTACATATTTGCATACAACGTTTGTATTACTAACATTAATATAAGATGACAACTCTATTAAAACATATGTTTAACTACTTCTACACTCTATTATATTTCATACATTTTAATAAAGCCAGTCTCATGTAAGCACTCAATGCACACGTTTCAATTGTTCGGTTCCTCGAATTCTAATAATAACTACATTAGCAACAGTTATTTCATTGGCGACGAGTAAAAAAGAGAAAAGTAATAACATATATACATAGCTGTAAATACGTGTACATATATATAACTGACGGGAATAACTAAACGCATAGACACTACAATACGCATCTGCTTGCTATATTTTTTATTTTAACGGAATCGCCGTTATTCTGATCGCGTTATTTTCGTTGCATTATTCGCATTGTTTGTTTTTGCTATTCGTATGTATTATATGATTATACAAAAATGGATAGCAATGCGCTCGAGAAGTTGCTACAACAGCAACAATCCTTCACAGCACATCTTATGAAGCAAACACAAGACTTCATGAAATCAATAATTGAAGGTCGCACTGAGGCGTCAACTACAACCACTTCCAATTACGTGCCAGTTTTCCATAACTTCAACAAGGAAACTCTATCATGGGACTCATATCTTGAGCAGCTAAACCAACATTTTAGTGCATATTCAGTATCAGCAGCTGAAACTCAAAAATCATTATTTCTAACATGGATTGGAACAGAAGTATATGAATTACTTAAAAACTTATGTGGTAGTCAAAATGTTTCCGATCATACATATCAACAGCTAACTGCCAAGCGAACGGAACACTTCCAGGCGAAGAGACATGTGGTCGCCGCAAGGTATGAATTCTTTAAAAGAGAGATGAAATCAATACAGACACATCGCGAATACATAGCTGAACTTCGTGGTATTGCGAGAGAGTGTGAGTTTTTATGACGAAATGATTCGTGACAAATTAATTGTTAAAACTCGTTACAACGCAGTTCGTACTGCAGCTTTGCAAAAACAAAAACCAACGCTTAATGATGTTTTGCTTATCGCAGAGTCATACGAAGCAACAACAAAATCAGTGTCAACGATAAAAGAGATCACGAAAAAAATCGAGATGCCGGTAAATGCTGTACACACACAGCGAAAGTCAAACAAATACGCACATAAGCAAAAATACAAATCGTGTTCGAATTGTTATCTGTCGCACGAAAGAGAAAACTGCAAACAAAGAAATGCAACTTGCCATAAGTGTGGTCGAAAAGGACATATTTCACCAGTCTGCATGGCCAGACAAAGCAACACAAAAAACTCAAATGAGCAAAGAAATGGAAATAAATATACAAAAACGCGCAAATCTGTGTCTAATGTCTTTGAAGAAGTAAACACGATAACGGGTGTTATAAAAACAGAAAATAACAAAAATTACATTAACATTGAAATTTTAAATGAACAAGTTACTTTTCAAATGGATTCAGCAGCGACGGTTTCTCCAATAAACTTGTCCACATATAGACAATTACATTGTCCTGCGCTACAGGAATGCAAGCGAATTATATATGGACTTGGACAAAAGCAAATACCTGTGCTTGGTGAACTTACTGCAATGGTTAATTGCGGCAATAAGCATAAAACTGTACGTTTTATTGTCGTCAATGTGGAAAATGCAAACAACTTATTTGGCTTCGATTTGTTCAACGCATTTGGATACAAAATACAACAAGTGGCTAATATATCTCATGCCGAGGTAAACAAGGTAAATTTGTTATGTAACAAATATTCTGAAATTTTTCAACCAGCTCTTGGAACAATAAAATCGTTCAAAGCTAACATTTGTTTTAAGCCAAACGCCGTTCCGAAATTTTATAAATCACGACAAATTCCATTTGCTCAAATGCCAACATTTAAAACTGAAATTGAACGTTTAATTAATGCCGGAATACTGAAACCGGTCAAATTCAGCAACTGGGCATCACCCATTGTTTTAGCACCAAAGCCTGATGGTTCGATTCGCATATGTGGTGACTTTAAACTTGCTGTCAATACGCAGATTGATGTAGAGCAATATCCATTGCCAACTCGCTAAAACCTACTACATCAAATACGATACGGTAAATATTTTTCAAAAATAGATTTGAAGGATGCCTACTTACAAATGGAGTTAGACGACAACTCAAAATCAATTATGGTCATTAGTACACCACTTGGACTATTTCAATACCAGCGCCTACCTTACGGTATAGCCAGCGCGCCAGCAATATTTCAAAAATATTTGGAACAACTTCTACATGGTATAGAAGGTTGTGGCAATTATTTAGATGACATTATCATTTCTGCTCCGACTTTCGATGATCACATCAGTCGTTTAGAGCATGTTTTACAAATCTTAAAAGATAATGGCATACGTTGCAAACAAGAAAAATGTTTTTTCATGCAAGATCAAATCGAGTACCTTGGACGTCGGATCAGCGCTAAAGGAATACTACCTGATGAATCTGGAGTGAAAGCTGTTAAAGTTCAACCGCCCACTAATTTAAAACAGCTTGAGGCTTTTATGGGTAAGGTTACCTACTACCACAATTACATACCAAATTTTTCATATGTAGCAGCACCACTTAACATGCTTCGACGTAAAAATGTAAAGTATACGTGGGGCACACAACAACAAAAAGCATTTACAGATCTTAAATTTCATATTGCAAATGCAGCACAACTAGCTCACTTCCAAGAACACTTGCCTGTGACTTTGGCAGTAGACGCATCATCGTACGGCATTGGAGCCGTTATTTCACATATATATCCTGACGGTACAGAGAGGCCAATTGCATTCGCTTCTAAGACCCTAGATAAACATCAAACTAAATATAGTCAAATTGAAAAAGAAGGATTAGCTATCATATTTGGTATCAAACGTTTTCACCAGTACTTATATGGCAGAAAATTTATTTTAATCACCGATCATAAGCCATTGGTAAGCATTTTTAATCCTGGTAAACATTTACCACAGATGACATCACACCGCCTTCAACGATGGGCTATAATTTTGATGGCATACCAATTTGATATAAGGTATCGCAGTACAACTCAACATGGAAATGCGGACGCACTTTCACGTCTTCTTTTGGGTACTGACGAATTTTTCGACAAACAAGAATCTGTATTTAATATTACAGAAATGAATACTCCATAAACGGACAAACAATTATTGAATTTACTAAATTAGATAAAATTTTAAGTAAAGTTATTTCTTTTGTAAGCATGGATGGCCAGAAAACCTGAAACCAGAAGATTTAGATGTCACACCATTCTTTCATCGCAAATTTGCTTTAACTATCTACAATGGTTTACTCTGTGTTCATTCGGACCATATTCGTGTTGTGGTTCCAAACGCTTTGAAGCAGAAAATTTTACAATTATTACACAATGGACACTGGGGTACAACCAAGATGAAACAACAAGCTCGACAGTATATTTGGTGGCCAAATATTGACAAAGACATAGAAAGCATTACCAAAAAATGCGACATTTGCATGACAGCCAACGCATCACATGCAAAAATTTTCGAAAGTTGGCCAGCAGCAAAACAGCCATGGGAGCGAGTACACATAGACTTCGCGGGGCCAATATTCAACTCAGTATGGCTAATTGTTGTAGATTCATTCTCACAATTTCCATTTACAGTCCAAATGTCATCAATTACAACGACTTCAACAATTTCAGCACTTTCCGCAATTTTCGCCATAGAAGGAATACCTCAAACGCTTGTGAGCGACAATGGCCCACAACTTACATCTGAGATATTCCAGCAGTTTTGTAAACAGAATGGTATTAAACATATAACAACTGCACCATTCCACCCAGCCTCTAATGGGTTAGCTGAACGTTTCGTGAGAACATTTAAATCTGCAGTTGGAAAAAACGTCAACGATGGTCTTTCAACAAAAGACGCAGTGGTAAAATATTTGTCCACTTACCGCTTTCTACCAAACACAAATGGGAAATCTCCTGCTGAACTCCTACATGGACGAACTGTTCGTACACAGTTCTCGCAACTAAAAGAAACACCTGGCGTCAAACAAGCAACTGATTTCAAGCAGAAGTCATCATTCAACATTAATCAGCCTGTCTACGCTCGCAACTACTCAAGAGGAGAAAAATGGGTAAAAGGCTCTATAGAACGACGCTTGGGGAAAATTACCTACATCATCAAAACTAATAAGGGTTATTTTAAGCGCCATAACAACCAACTGAAGGCTCGTTTAAATAATCCTGAAGACTACAGTCAAGAAGAAGATGCAGAAGAACCACAAATGCTGATTCCCAATATTCTTCCAGAACAAGCATCGCGGAATTCGATTCAAGCATCTACAGCAACACAATTGAATCGTAGCTCATCCGAAGACAACTCAGCAGCGCGACAATCTTCAAACATAGCGACTGAAGCACAATCTTTACGACGATCCTGGATTCCAGTACGTAGAGGTATACGACTTCGTCAAGAGGTTCAACGCTACGCAGCCCAAGATTTTAGAAATTAATAATTTTGAAAACATGTAATATTATTGTACTAACATAATAATTAAGTCATAAATTCAGGGAGGAGTAGTGTTACATATTTGCATACAACGTTTGTATTACTAAAATTAGTATAAGATGGTCAACTCTATTCAAACATATGTTTAACTACTTCTACGCTCTATTCTATTTCATACATTTTAATAAAGCCAGTCTCATGTAAGCACTCAATGCACATGCACGCGTTTTCAATTGTTCGGTTCCTCGAGTTCTAATTATAACTACATTAGCAACAGTTATTTCATTTTGCATCGCACATTGCTGCTCCTGGAATTTTATCAGTCTGTGCAGAAACTACACGTGGTCAAAGTATAATTCAAATTAAGTCTAGAGTTTTAAAGCAAAAACTAACTGCGCGGGTGCAGATATTGAACACTACTACTTCATCGCTGCCTAAACAAAACTTTTAACCCTCTGCTATCAAACGCTTTATTACGGTACGTATAGCTAACCATTCGTTCACAAATTCATCACCAATCGCTATTCTTCTTTGAAGTGAATATGTTTGGAATATTTTTACTGGTCTTAAGCTACATGACGGTCTCGGGCGCACCACTGCCGTTTCATCAGTATTTGGCTGGATCGTTACTTTGATCATAGCATCTTCGCCAGCAAATAGAACATGTGCCTTTCTAACTACGCCAGATGTAGAGGAGACATTGAAGAAATTCTGGGAAATCGAAGAAGTCAATGTTCCGATAAAACTTGACGCGGAATGTGAAATAGTCGAACAACACTTTCAGAAAACTTATGCTTGCGATTCAGACGGACGGCTTCTATTCAAACAACATATGGCAATATTCGCCGATACATTGCAGGGTCAAGGTTTTTTTGCCCTATAACGTCGTTTACAAAAGCTTGAATCATTAAAGCAACAGTATACAAGCTTTATGCAAAAGTACATCCGTCTTGGACATATGCGCGAGCTACAGGGAAACGAGTTAGATTCTACTAAAGGTTCTGTATTCTATATGCCTCATCACCCTGTACTTTGGAGAAAGCTTCGAAAGGTGTTCGATGGATCCTTCCAAGATACAACGGGTATATCACTGAACAGTCAATTATATATTGGACTTAGCATACAAAGGAATTTATTCGCCGTTTGTCTTCGCTTCAGATTATATAAATATGTATTCTCAGCGGACATAGTTAAAATGTTGCGACAAATTTGGGTCAACGAGGAGCATCAAAATTATCAATAGTGTGGACAGATCAGCCAGACCAGCCTCTGAAGCATTATCATTTTCCAAGAGCTATGGTTGCACAATCTGATCTGGGACGATGCACTACCCAAGCACATCGCAGGACAGTGGCTTAAATGTCGGAATGAATGGAGTTGCATGGATTTTCGGTTGCTTCTAAGAAGGCCTACGCAGCGGCAGTATACGGCAGAGCAATATATGCATCGGGACGCATAGTGGTCACTCTTATGGCCGCAAAGACTCGTGTGACTCCGCTGAAGCAGATTTCGTTGCCGCGTTTTGAGTTATGCGGCGCGCTTTTATTTTCGCGTCTTATGAAAACGATAAGCGACTCACTTCACCTTAAGCAAATAATCATGAGTGCCTCGTGCGATTCAACAGTTGTTCTGGCATGGCTTTCGCATCAGCCTTCTACTCTGAAGACGTTCGTTCATCTACCCTCCAAAGCCGATTGTGCATCGCGAGGGTTATCTACTGACAGTCTATTGAAATAGAGTTATGGTGGAACGGCCCTCATTGGCTGCACGATGAAGAAAAATATAAGCATACACTTTCCAAACCAAAAATCAATATCATACTTTCAGGTGCAGAAGTCGATAGAGAAATAAAGCCCGTAGCTGCCACCGCACTTATATCAGAGACAAGGAATGAATCGCCACTTCAACTGTTAATAGAGCCGGTTTCATCATGGAAAAAATTATTGGGCATCGTAGCATACGTTTGGCACTTCATATATCGCACACGATCAGTAATAGATGCCACAGGGTCTGTCCTTTTTTGAATTCAATCGCACTGTAATCTCGTGCCTTCGCTGCGCACAAGAATGCTATTAACGAGATCGTCTTCAAATAATAACAAACAAAGACTTGGACAGTCGTTCTGATTTACTTCACCTTGCTCCGTATGTAGACGAAGACAACTTAATTCGTGTCAGAAGACGCATGCGAGGATCGCTGTGCACCGAGTGACTCGCCTTATCCTGGATCATTTACACCGTATAAATTTGCACCTTGGCGTTTCAGCTTTATTTGTTATTGTTCGGCAAAGCTATTGGATATTTGGATCATGTATTCTTATAAGGAAGTTGACACACGACTGCTTGCAATGCTACTGTCAGCGACGCCATACTGCACAACAATATATGGCCGACTTGCCTTCTGTTCGATTACGGCAAGCGTTTCCGTTCGAGAACTCAGGTTGTGACTACGCCGGACCTATTGACTTTATACTACATAAGGGCTACATATGTTTGTTCGTCTGCCTAACTACATCAGCCATACACCTGCAGCTAGCCAATGACCTCAGTACGAACGGGTTCTTAGCAGCATTACGTCGATTTGTATCTCGAAGAGGAAAATGCAAACAAATGTTGTAGTTTAGCAGGCTCGAGGTCTACTCAAATAAACCTTAGTGTTTTATATTATTCAATATATTTCGACCCTCTTCGATGATCGTCTTCAGGAATTTATTTTTACGCGCGAACAGCGTTCAATTTGTTTTGTTAAGCGTGAAGTTTTATTCTGTATAAAACTTCACGCTTAAGGAGACATATTAAACGCTGTTCGCGTGTAAACTACAACATAAAATATCAGGTCGCCAAAATTTATCAATGCAAACAAATAATTAGTGACAATGGACGAAACTTTGTTGGAGCGGCCAAGACATTGAACGAAATATGCAAACTATTAGTATCTTAAACGCACAATCACGTTGTCATGACGGAATTAGAGCAAGAAATAAAATGAAACAACATCCCCCTCAGGCACCACATTGTGGGGTGGCAAATGGGAATCAGCGGTGCGGTCTGTAAAGCTGCATCTACGGCGAGTCATTGGCAACACGATCTTGACGTGCGAGCAGATGCATACACTTAGAGGCATTAATAAACTCCCGACCTATTTTCGGCAAGATCTTCGCGAAGCATGGATCACTGGAACTATAATAGAGTCGTTTCCTGGCGATGACCGCGCAGTGAAGTTTCGCACAATCAAAGGAAAAATAACCCGACCCATAACGAAGATAGCAGTTCTACCTACTTTCTGAAACGTTTCAGGGCCGGCCGGAATGTTGAGGAACACTTGGTTATCGATAAATTTGCATAACAATTAATTCGCTTTGATATACGTTATATTATTATTATCGGTAACCTATTGAAACTCATTCCAATGGGGTTAAACATAACCGATCGAGACTAGAGCAACAACGCGTGATTCTTCTTATTATTAAAAAACATATATAACAAGCAAGCGCAGCAGTCTCGTGAAAAAAAAGGAAAGTAAATATTAAATCTAAAAATATATAATAAACAAATAATCATCTATACTAAAACTACAATTGATATCCGTCCTGATTCAACAACTTCGAGCCCCTGCGTTGCATGTTGCACCAGTTAGTATTAACATTCTCTAATTAATAATAAAGAAGACTAAAAGTATATTTAACATGCGTCCAAAAACCACAATTTGGTTGGCGCGGTGTTATTCAATGTTCTTAAATATATAATTAACGGTATCTTTTCTCTAGCTTACTATTTTCCTATTCTATTTGGCTATTTACAAGTTCAAAAATATAACGAAAACTTAACCCGCAGCAAAAAATTAATACTGGCCGTTGGTGCCAACATCTTTACAGCTTGCGTTGTCATCAGCAGTAAATACGTATAACGCGACCGCGTATCGTCCAATCAATGTGTATGTCCATGCCCGTGATAAAAGCCAGATGTAGTTTGGTGGGAAGCCTACGTGGTACGAGTGTCGCCGCGCAAAGGGCGAGCTCTCTCTCCCACCGAGAATTCCTCCTATGACAACGAACACTACCAGTGCTCCACCGCTCATGTCGAGATTCACCTACTCGATTACTGCAGCTCTCTCCCACCGAGAATTACTCCATATGAGGACGAACTCCAACAATGTTCAGTCACTCACATCAAGATCCGCCTGCTGTGCTTCTGGAGGCCTATTAGACACGAGTGTCGCCGCGCAAAGGGCATGTTCTCTCTCCAATATACACAATGAGTGCAACGCAGGAGGGCTGTAAGGTCCATGTCCATGTGTAAAAGAGGAGCCTGATGTCAGCGATTTTGTCCACTGTCGTTCTGGAGGGGTGCCCCTGCGAAAATAGAAAAGATCTTGGGCTTGACACCACTTAATCGGAGAGTTTCTTTTTTCTATTGACAAACCCTTAGTAAAATGTGGATCTGTGTGCATTTTCAAACTAGACTGCACATGGCTAATATATAAACAGGCCTGAGAAGTTTCTCCACAAACTATCTCATCCGAACCTTGAACAAAATTATTATCTTAGTGGGATGTAAATTGATTTTAGTGGGATATTAACGATATGTGGACTGTAATCTCTAATAAAAGGCGTATTCGATTGAATAATAGACCAATATTAAGTTTTTTTCTATATCAAAAAAAACTAAGAGTTGCATGTCTCCAAATGTTCACAAATTAGTAACATTTCCAGCACACTATGTCTCACTTGATCACATCCCGCATCCGGCGCGATGGACCAAAATGTTTCTTCACCAGCGGCGCCAGTAAAGATTAAAACTCCAACATCACCGACGGCGTCACAACTGTTGCATTAGCGACCTATTCGCTAGTTTTGCTGGGTGCACAACAATAAACCAAAGCATTAAAGTATCGATGCATATAAGGTACTTTATACACGCACCAAATCGCGATCCAGCTAGTGTCCCATTAGCCAAACACTCTACTAAAAAGCCACGAATCATCCTTGTTAATATAACACACCCACCTTCCAAAAAAAACCACTCGCGTTGACTTCAATATAGTTGTATGTATGTATATAATGTTTATTACGTTTCATTACTTTGAACTGTTCAAAGTTCATACAAATGTGCCCTGCGTTGCAGGTTGCACCAATTATTATTAATAATCACTAGTTAATATTAAAAAGGACTAAAAGTGTATTTAACATGCGACCAACAATAACATTTTGGTTGGCGCAGTGTTATTCAATGTTCTTCATATAACAAACACTTGCTTTGCCCACCGTGGCAGAGACTTAAAATAGCGAGCTTGATGCGACGCAGACGAAATCGTAACTTAAGGCGGCTGAGACGATATTGCAACTCAACTAGCTTCTAATGCAAGCGATCAATAACAATAACAAATATTAATAGAGAGAAGATAATTAACGGTGTCTTCTTTCTCGTTTGCTGTTTTCCTATTCTATTTGGTTATTTACAAGTTAAAAAATATAACTAGATCATCAAGGTATGCTAAAGAGTTATTTGTCTTCCGTGGAGGACACCCTAACAAAATTATGGGGCGAATACATAATAATACATATCAATATGAAATGGACATTCTCAAAGCGGAAGTCGCTGGCCTAGAGGTAGTCATTGGTAAAAGAATCAAGGAGCTATACGACACTCGATGTGCCAGCGCTACCTAAAATTGATCTTTCAAATTTCTATGGCAACGTAAAAGACTGGCCAACATTGTATGAGCTATTCTCAGAATTAATCGACGGCAGAAATATTCTCAGTGACATAAAAAAAAATGTATAATCTAAAGGCATGCCTAAAAGGACAGGCTATAATGGTAGTCGGCCATCTACTGATAGGATCAGCAACGTGCTATAAATCAGCGTGGGAACTAATGTGAAAGCGCTATGACAGTAGTCGCAAAATACTTTCGATGCACATATAGGTAATAAAACTTAAGCCCGATTGCAAGGAAGTCTACCGAAATTCTTGGATACAACCATGGAGAGCATTTACATCATTCGCGAAAAAGCCAAGATTACCCATAAAGCAGATGTAAAATTTGCAGAAATACCGCTGTATAGATTCTCACCACAAGCCTTACAATTTTATGAGCAGCACGTGAAAGGGGCAAGAACAATCTAATCATTAAAAGACGTTCTGGAATTTATTGAGCAACAACATAGTTCAATAAATTCTGTACAAATAAACGTCTACCAAAAATCGTAGTGCATATTTGGTTCCAAGTAGGGTTACGAAATCAGCAAATGTCTAAAGTTCAGAGGCGAATCATTTGCAATGCGAAGAGACTTTGTTAACAAAAAGCCTTATGCTATCAATGTTTTGAACAGCATAACGATAAAGACTGCAATAAAGGCCACAATAATCTGCTGAACGATGATATAAAAACGGGAAATGCAACTCCCTTACAAATAATTCAGCACACGCTTTTCGCGACAGCGCTTATAAAATTCATGAATTCAAAAAAATATTATGGACAGCCGAGAGCTATAATTGATAGTGGTTCTCAGAAAACGCTGATGTCGGTTGTCTTCTTAAAAGACAAAGAAGTTTCGAAAAAAATAAGGTGTGTCTTCATTTCAAGCTAAGAATGGAGAGCACTTTCAACGCAGCCATTGCACTATGGTTTTTTCCCATTTTTTTGCAGAAATTCGAAATTTAGTGATATTAACCCCAAATTTGGTTTATAATTATATTTTGGTATCCTAAGATGAACTACAAACTTGTTTTTCGATTTCACCGATTTTTACTATATCTGTTTCATAGCCGATATGGCCGAATAACACATCATTTTTTGTTTATAAATCTCTTGGTTTGTAATTTAATAAATAAGCGAATTTTAAGGTCCTTCAATCTATTATTCAGGAATAGGTAAGATTTCAATTATTGTTGCATATATCCGTCAAATAACCGATGCAGAACTTGACAACAATATCAATTTGAGAGTAAAAATATTAAGTAAAAATAATAGTAATTATGGTAAAGTACTTACGAGGAAAGTCATAATAATTTTGATCAATATACACTTATTTTTCATCAGAAGAAATGACGTCAAGTCCTGGTTCATCATCTTCATATTCATTTCCATCATCCTCTTCCTCATCTTCCTCCTCATTCGTTATTCTCGTCGCTCTGTCGATCAACTTTATCTGTAAAAATTTCTAGTGTTTGCAAGGGCGCGATAACGTCTTTTGGTAAGATTTTTGTTTTGCTTTTATTTTGTCTTTCTTTCAAAAATATACTAGACAATAAAGGGCCCGAACTATCCATAGCTCTATTGAAGACGTCTGTCACGTTGTCCACTCGACTGTACTTTCTTGCGTGATCCCTTCTGTCGGTGTTGTACAATTTATTCCGAGATTCAGATGCTGGTTCTGCAAGAGAACCAACAGGCACTAAGCAAGAATTTATTATTTGGTGCCCATGCACTAACACTTTATGAGCCGTTGGCGACATAGGGTACCAATCATACTTGTTTCGGTATACCACAAACACCTGCTCACAGAATTCTTTGAATTTCGAAGAGTCAATTTTATATTCGCAAGAAATTGTTGTTAAAATAGTATGGAAGTTTTTCAAAAGTTGATAACCGATATTCAATATCGACGATAACAGTGATGGATTCGAAAATGCTCTTCTAGCTGCGTTTCCGTCATTCGAATTTCCACTCCCATTTGCTCTTGGCTTGTCTACATGAAGCCCCATTTCCTTTAACATTGAGTTTTGAATTGATTGCTTTCGTGCTGACAACTTGGGTTTGTCACAATCCTTGCTCGCCACTTTTTCAAAATTTAAAAATTTCATATAGAGTGCTATATGAAATTTTTAAAGTAAATTCAAAAAAACGAATCCAGGCATGTAAAGGACTTAATCCATATGGCAGAGCGTGGTCTTAGCCGTGAAAATTTTAGAATTAATTTTAATATTAAGTAAATCCATTGGCTTCGCTCTGCAAATTGGGCAGGACTGGCAAGAGCTGGTTCCTGTCAATATATTCAAGACCTTTCCGTCTATCAGGGTCATTTGTCCAACATATTCCACAAATAAATTTTTTACTATTATAATTTGTTGAAAATATTTTCAGGTTAAAATTCTGGGAATCTAAGGTATTTTTTTCTTCTAATATAAGTGCTTTAGTCTACTTTATAAACTCAATTTTCAGTGGACGGCAAAATCGAACAGATTGCGGCGTCTTATTCATCCAAATTATATTTTCTGATTCATCTAGCAATTTCAATGGGACCATTGTTGTAACAAATAGAGAACTATCGAATGCATTAGATTGAAAACATTGCTTATACATGCTTTGCCCAGTAGATCCATCAAATCCATAGCTGAAAATTAACTTGCAGCGTATCACATGAGGAAGTAATTTAAAACATCCTGCTGCATCTTCAATATTCGAGAAACTGTGTGATCTAACACGTTTTGCAAAGGAACATGTGCCTTGTTTTAAAAATAATCAATATTAGTGGACCTCAGTTTCAATTTACAATTAAGAACGTCCGTGTAAGCTGGACATATATGTCCCCATTATACTTTTTTGCATTTTGCTTTATTCTAAGATATTGGCTTTTCGTAAGACCATTTTCTAGTATAAGCGCTAAAGCGTTTTCTGCTGACATTTGCGATAGCTCTGCCACAAAAAGTTTTCTGGAATTTTCTTTAACATTTTCGCTTGCAGTTGCTTTCAATAAGACAGCCACATCTTTCTCTGCAAACTTTGTAGCGGATACTGTGGCGGCATGCAAGAGTAAGGGCAGACTGTAATTATTATTTTCGGCAACTTCTGAGGCAAATTTTTTTTTTAGCCGAGAACTAGCATTTCCATATGAAACTTTAGGACGACCAACCTTACTTTGTGATGCAGAACTAATATCAAGTGCAATAACTAAATCACCAGCAATCCATTTTGAGTGTTTTTTCTTGAATCTGTCGATAGTGTGGTTGCATTTCGGCAATTGTTTTCTGATGTAGGTCACAAATGCTTTGACTTTTTTTTTATTACATCAATAAAAATATGCTGCTCAACTGCATCTCCTGAGCGCCTATTGCTTTTCCAAATATCTAGTAGCTCTGCATGACAAAACAGCATTTCTCCTATATAAATGCAATTTTCCCGAAAACGTGCGGATTGGGAAGAATTTCTTTAGTAATTCCATAATATACATATATTTGTTAGTATTTCCACATTTATAACTTTTTGCAACTCTTTGCCATACAAAAGTACTATTCCACGAAACACAGAGCAACATGTTAAGATTAATCTAATAAAAGCATTTAAACAACATATGGCACAATTTCACGAAAACACTCAATCGCATAAAAACAGTTATGGATTATTATTTTACATACCTTGATTAACGTTTTCCATTATAACACTCGTTATTTTTTGTTATTCTAATGGACACTGCACGCTTTGAAAGATTACAAAAAATTTTCGACAAATTTACAATCATATGTTTTTTACACAATCTGGTGACTTTGACTGTTCGTCACCAGAATGGTATTGCCATACCAATAAAAATTTATTTTATTTAAGCTTAAGTGGAAAATTTAACAAATAAAAACCCAATTGTTTTTGAAATTTGCAAAAACAAATTTTTGAATTTCTGCCAAAAAAAAACTGGAAAAAAACCATAGTGCATTGTGGTTGTTGCGTCAGATTAATATAAATTGCTTTAGTTTGATCATAAGTTTTTAGTTATAGCTTCTTTAGTTCGTACCACGGTAGTTTTAATTAGTCGTAAGATGCAACTTGTTTGGCGCAACATCGGTATAAGTGTAGACTTAAGCATATATATATAAGTGGTGAAGGGAATAAACGGTCTGTCGTCTTTTTAAGTTGAAACAAGCGTTAGTTCTTTCGTTTTCGCGCTCAAGTTTATCGTTTTCGCCAGTTCGCCGCATTTATTTCCCGCCGCAGTTATTCATTTCGTTTATATATTGTTTAATTTAACTTAAACAATATATATTAATTTGCAAAAATTCTTGCAAATTGTTCATGGCGCCCGAGCAGGGACTTCGGTTCGGGAAAATATAGATTTTTTAAACAATTTATGTGCAAAAAAGTTGGATAGTTATCGTTTTCGAGTAGGGTGTTTTTTAACTTTCAACCACTGTCAAATACGCCAACTACACAAAAACAAAAAAAAAAACACAGTGCGGTGAAACGAACATTATTTAAAAAAAAAAAAAAATAATAACAATCACAAGATTATTGTTCAAAACAATTAAAATAAAAAACAACAAACATCTACAGAAACAAAATAATATTAATAAAATATAAAGCAAAGTGCAAAGTGTGCATCCAAAATATATACATACAAGCCACATACACACAAATTACATATATACACGTATGTACATACATATGTACATATCAAAATAAGCGGAATAAAAAATTCCCCAGCGTCTTTTCGCGCCCTTTCGCCACTGACGTCATCAACTGCTCTTTTTGGATCTTCGCTGGCGATCATCAGTGACGTCATCAATCGCTGGATTTCATAAACTGTTGCTGCTATATGGGTCGCTGCGATTGCTTTCTTTGTTTGAGGGACATAGCCAATGGCAGTACACATAACCAGGTAACAAGTGCCAAAAATTGATTTGTTCTTCGAGCGATAAAAGAACAATAAAAAGTTTCCAAAATAAAAAATAAAAAAGAATATTATATCAATTGTTGGCACTTAGATTCTATTGTTTATATATTAAAATACATATTCATACATACGTAAAAAATAAAAAAAAATAAATAAAAAAAAAAAAACAAATATATATATGTATATATTGCATTGGAAGCAATTTGTGATAGACAATTTTATCAAAAAATATTTTCTGCAAATTTCCTACTCGCCCTTAAGGATTAAATTCTTACTACAACAACAACATTAGTGACTGTAGCGGTGCTTAGTATTTTCGCTTTACTGCACTGTTTGTGCATTTTGTGTAGCAAAGCGTACGGTTATTTCCCAGCACAGCTAGCGCTGCATGATTGTTGTTGTTCTGTTTATTGTCTTCGACTTTTCGTTTGAGCTATTTGAACTGTTGCATATATTTGTTTTTGCAAAAATTTTCGAACGTTCCTTTTGATTAAAATCATTGTTGCTGCCATATTCATTTACACTTGCAGCTGATTTTTCGTACAGTGGGCTGAGTAGAGTAAGGTATCGACATCTTGTAGAAAATTTATGTTTGCTATTTTTCTAAATTATTTTTATCGTGCGTTGAAATGGCAACTTCTAAGAAACCAACATCAAAACCCGATGTAGCCACAGTGCTTTTACGGCAAGAAAAGTTAGTGGAGAACATACGAAGGATGAAGAAATCGCTGGAAGAAAAAGCAATTTCAATGAATGCGGTTGAGTTGGAATGTCGTTTGGACATTCTCAATTCATACATTACTCAAGCGATGACTTTTCAATCTGAAATAGATGTTCTTGACCCGGATAATGAGAATCGGTCTGATTTAGAAGACATATGTGTTGGTACAAAAGCCCTATTTCTTGCAGCATTGAATAGAAATAGGAGAGTTAGCATAACAGATGCTTCTACGAGCTTTGCTGCGCATCATCAGTCGCAATTGCCAAAAATGCGTTTGCCCAAATTTAGTGGGAAGCACGCTGATTATAAAAACACTATCAGCCTTTTTGAAAGTTTAGTGGACAGCGATCCATATTTAACAAATGTTGAAAAATTTAATCATTTGATAGCATGTTTATCAAATGAAGCTTTGGGTACAGTTAAAGCGTACCAAATTTCGGATAGTAATTATCCAAAAGCTCTAACTAGCCTTAAAAAAGTGTACGACAATAAGTGTTTGATCTTTTTCGACACAATATCTCAGTTGTTTGATTTACCAGAAATGGCCAAACCTAGTGCGGCAGGTCTAAGGTCAGTCATTGATAATGTGTCAGCAATTTATTCGTCATTACTCTCTCTGGGTGATGAAAGAGCAATAACAAACGCCATATTAATTCATTTGGCGTTGTCCAAGGTTGATCCTATCACAAAGGCTAGATATGAAGAACAATTGGACTACGATAAATTGCCATTGTGGTCAGATTGTGTTGATAAATTGAATAGACGGTATCAATATCTATCCGCGGATGAAGCAACCAAGGCAAAAACTAAGCGACCAGATTATTCTTCAAAGAATACGAAAAAATGTTCGTTTTCATGTTCAAATTCTGAATCGAAGAATGAATTTAAGTGTGATTATTGCAATGCGAATAATCATGCAATATCTTTGTGCCAGTCGTTTAGTACATTGCCTGTGTCGCAGAGGTTTGATTTTATAAAAAGAAACCAAATGTGCATTAATTGCCTTAAAAAAGGACACATGGTTTCCAAATGCAAATCTGCGAAATGTCGTGTTTGCAATAAATCACATAATACCTTGCTTCATTTTTACTCTGCTTCGAATCAACAACAGAGCTCTAACTTGTCGCAGAATGCTGAGGTAGGCACGAGGCAGCCATCATTTTCACAAGCATTCGTTAATCATGCGTCTAGTGTCGACCAAGTAATTTTGGCCACAGCAGTTGTCAAAATTCGTGACAGATTTGGCCAATATCAATATGCGAGAACTCTGCTTGACTCTGGTTCACAAGTAAATTTTATGACTGAAGAACTAGCTCAGAGACTTCGATTGCCTCGTGAAAACAAGAGTTTAAATATTGTCACTGTGGGAAAGGCTAACTCAACTGTAAAACATAAAATTCATGCAACAGTGGAGTCTCGGATTAACTCTCATGAATTTTCAACAGATTTTTGGGTTTTGCGATCGATATCGACATATCAACCGGATCATGATATCCCGATCGAACAGTGGAATATTCCGAAAAATCTACAGTTGGCAGATCCCAAGTTCTTCAAGCCACAGCGTGTGGATTTGCTACTCGGAGCAGAAACCTTTTTTGATTTATTAAGTGTGGGCCAAATAAAACTTAGTGCAGATTTGCCTTCTCTGCAAAAGACTCTTCTTGGCTGGATAGTGTCTGGGAAATATAAGCAAGATAATATAGTCAGACCTGCTTGTAATTTGTCGACAATTAATGAATGTTCTCTCGACTCCTTGGTACAACGCTTCTGGGAGTTGGAACAAATCCCAGAGGAGTCGAAGGCTGTACAGTATACAGCTGAACAGATGGAATGCGAAGAAAATTTCTCTAGAAATGTGCGTAGGTTGTCATCTGGTAGGTTCGAGGTGAGGCTTCCCTTTAAAAGGGATCCTCGAGCACTGGGACAATCGTTCGAAGTTGCTAAACGGCGTTTTTTGTCGCTAGAAAGAAGATTAGCGAAAGATAGCAACTTGAAAGGAATGTACATGGACTTCATGACAGAATACATTCAACTCAATCATATGTCCCAAGTTGGCAACCAAGTTCCTCCAAGACCACACTATTTTATCCCGCATCAGTGCGTCTTGAGGCCTGACAGTAGTACAACCAAATTGCGCGTTGTATTCGATGCATCATGCAAAACATCATCATCGGTGTCCTTGAATGATTGCTTATTGGTTGGCCCTACTATTCAGAGGGAACTTTACTCGACCCTGATCCGTTTTCGTCTGCATAAATACGCTATTACAGCAGACGTCTCCAAAATGTACCGACAGGTACAAGTAGCGGACGATGATCGAAATTATCAATTAATCATCTTTCGTGAGAATTGTGACCAAGGCTTAAAAATCTTTCGTTTGAATACGGTGACATATGGTACAGCCTCTGCACCATTTTTAGCTATCCGTTGCTTGATTGAAATAGCCAACCGTCATAAAGAATCCCACCCTATCGGATCAGAGGTCATACGAAGCGACTTCTACGTCGATGACATGCTCACCGGAGCAGATGATGTCAACACTTTGCGAGTGATTTGTAAAGAAGTGACCGAAATATTGGAGTCAGGTGGTTTTAAGTTAGCTAAATGGTTTTCAAACCATCCTCGATTTTTCGCCAATAATAATGAAGAACAGTCGCTTCGTTTCAATGATGCCGGTTCCACAAAGGCTCTAGGCATGCATTGGTGTCCAAAAAGTGATATATTTACATATCATTTGGATGAGGTTTTCGATGAACTCAGGCCTACAAAACGCAATATCTTGTCAGTTACATCTAGGCTGTTCGATCCTCTTGGACTGCTATGCCCTGTCGTCACAAAAGCGAAAATTCTACTTCAAAATTTGTGGCGACAAAAATTAGATTGGGATGAGGCGATTCCCATGAGCCTTCATACTGAATGGAATGAATTTAAGCGTAATTTATCGAAGCTTGATTTGATTAAGATTCCTCGGTATGTTAATGCCAGCGCTTTGTCGACACTACAGATTCACGGATTTGCAGACGCATCCAGTCATGCTTACGGATGTTGTTTATATGTCCGTGCCCTGTGCGAAGGACAAATTCGTACTTAACTTTTAACAGCCAAGTCAAGGGTCGCTCCATTGAAGACCAAGACAATACCACGACTAGAGCTGTGCGCTGCGCATTTATTGACTAAACTATGGAGAAGCATAAAACCGATGCTTTCAAAATGTGGAATTGAGAGTGTGAATTTCTGGTCGGACTCTGAAATCACACTACATTGGATTAATACGCACCCGTCTACTCTCGCAACCTTCGTTAGCAATAGAGTGGCAGAAATTCAAGAGCTGTCGCAGGAGGTAGTTTGGCGTCATGTTCCAACTGAGCATAACCCTGCAGATGTCGTGTCACGTGGTTGTGATGTTCAGGAAATTGCTAACACCATATGGTTTGAAGGTCCATCATTTCTAAAGAAAAGTTTCAGACACTGGCCAAAGAACCCTCATTTTTCGTTATCTCACGAGTTGAAAACTTCTGAGAATAAAAAATCGGTAGTCGCACACTTGGCTGCGACACATGAACCAAATATTTTATTAAATTTAGTATCGAAATATTCATCGTATACAAAATTAATACGAGTTGTCGCCTATATTTATCGTTTTGTAAACCGAAATAAAAAAGGAGAAATTTTGTCCGTCGTTCTTACTCCAAAAGAACTGAGATTTGCTTTTTTCAAAGTTGTTGAAGCCGTGCAGAGTCATGAGTATGCACAGGAATATGTGAAATTGCGCAAGTCAGTCGTTTTGCAGCCAAACCTGCAAAAATTAAACCCATTTGTTCACGATTTTGAGCAAAATGGTTGTAAGTTTTCGGTTATACGGGTAGGAGGCAGGTTGCTGAACGCACCCCTTCCGTACGATGCCAAATTTCCACTATTATTGCCTAAACGTAATGCATTTGTCGAATCATACCTTAGAAATTTGCATTTTAAGAATTGTCACGCAGGAGCCAAAGTTATGATTTCGCTGCTAAGACAGCAATTTTGGCTTATAAACGCTCGAGAGGCATGTACGAAAGTAGTTAGGAATTGTGTACATTGCTTTAAATACAAGCCCAAATTAATGAGTCAGATTATGGGCAACTTACCGGCAGATCGTCTTCGATCTCTACGACCTTTCAAGATATGTGGCGTAGATTTTTGTGGGCCCGTTTACGTTACTTTGAAAATACGTGGGCGCCCGCCGGTAAAAATGTATATTGCCGTATTTGTTTGCTTTGCTTCCAAGGCAGTTCATTTAGAGTTGGTAGTAGATCTTTCAACTGATTGTTTCCTTTCTATATTTAAAAGGTTCATCGGGAGGCGTGGCGTCCCTCAGAGGATCTACTCCGACAACGGAACGAACTTCGTCGGCGCGAGCAACCACTTGGCAGACCTGAAGGAAGCGTTCGAGAGGCAGAGGTCCACTCTGCAATCATTCGCGTCAGAGAGGGGGATAGAGTGGCGCTTCATACCGCCCAGGGCGCCACATTTCGGAGGGCTGTGGGAGGCAGCCGTCAAGTCGGCCAAGCAACGGCTGGTACGCGTGGTCGGCGCCGCCAGTCTGACTCAAGACGAGATGGCAACACATCTTGTGGACGTCGAGGCGCTGCTCAATTCCCGGCCAATCGCACCCCTCAGCAGCGATCCACACGACGGGGAGGCGCTGACACCAGGTCATTTGCTGGTCGGTCAGGCACTTCTGGCGCTGCCGCCAGAATACGAGCTCGACGAGCCCAGCGCCAATCGGAGGCTAACATCTTTGCGGAGGTGGCAGTTGCTGTCCGGGCTCAAGCAGAAGTTTTGGCAGGCTTGGTCCAAGGACTACGTGCACAGTCTGCAGCAACGGGCACAGTGGTCCAAAGACAGGCGCAACGTGGAGATTGGACGACAGCAGTCCGCCGCAAGGATGGTTGACAGGACGCATCATCAGCGTAGTGGAGGGCGGCGACGGGAAAGTTCGCGTCGCCAATGTTAAAACATCGAGTGGCGTTATTAAACGCGCCATTCATAAATTGGCGCCAATACCATTGGGTTAAAGAACCTGCGGTCTTCAACGGGGCCGGAATGTTGCGTCAGATTAATATAAATTGCTTTAGTTTGATCATAAGTTTTTAGTTATAGCTTCTTTAGTTCGTACCACGGTAGTTTTAATTAGTCGTAAGATGCAACTTGTTTGGCGCAACATCGGTATAAGTGTAGACTTAAGCATATATATATAAGTGGTGAAGGGAATAAACGGTCTGTCGTCTTTTTAAGTTGAAACAAGCGTTAGTTCTTTCGTTTTCGCGCTCAAGTTTATCGTTTTCGCCAGTTCGCCGCATTTATTTCCCGCCGCAGTTATTCATTTCGTTTATATATTGTTTAATTTAACTTAAACAATATATATTAATTTGCAAAAATTCTTGCAAATTGTTC
>JAWNNP010003108.1:0-137579 GCA_035044805.1 Leucophenga maculata
ACTCTACAAAAAAGTCCTCATTGACAGGTGGTTTGGACATCGCACCTCTATTGACAAAATTTTGTTTGGAGAACTGACTCCGCCAAAATAACTGTACATAAAATATAATTAAGAAAGGAGACCCCGCTGTTTGCGCCAACTACCGCGGAATAAGTCTCCTTTCCATTGGATATAAGACTTTGTCGGGCGTATTGTGTAATAGGCTGAAGCCATATACCGACTCACTGATAGGACGATATCAGTGTGGCTTCAGACCAAAAAGGTCGACCAGTGACCAATTATCCACATTACGCCAAATCTTGGAAAAGACCCGTGAGTTCAACAAAGACACTCACCACCTATTTGTCGATTACAAAGCCGCTTTCGACACGCCGATAAGAGCGAAGTTCTTCGACGCCCTGTCTGCACTAGGTATCCCGGCAAAGATTGTCCGTCTTTGCATGGCGACGCTATCTAACACACAAAGCGTTGTCAGGGTGGGGAAAAACCTCCGACCCCTTTGATACCAAGAGAGGTTTCAGGCAGGGCGATGTCTATCGTGCGATTTTTTCAATCTCCTGATGGAATACATCCTACGCCAATGCCCGTACATACAGAGTATGTCGGGCTCGATCTTCCAAAAGAAAGTGATGCTGCTCGCTTACGCCGATGACATCGATATCATCGGTACGCAGGAACGGCGAGTCAGCAAGGCGTTCTCTTGAGATTGAAAAACAGTCTCGGCTCATGGGTCTAGCGGTGAACGAGGACAAGACGAAGTACTTAGTGTCTTCTCGCACTCCGTCAATGCGTCTTGGACGGTCAGTGACGATGGAGAATTTCAACTTCAGTGTTGTAGAAAACTTCGTCTATCTCGGAACAGAGATCACCAGCCACAACAACGTCAGCCTGGAGATCAGGCGAAGAATCACGCTTTGGGCTGAGCAAGCAAATGAGAAGTAAAGCCCTCTCTCGACGGACGAAAATAAAGATATATAAGACGCTGATACTCCCGGTCCTACTGTATGGCGCAGAGGCATGGACCATGATTGAGTCGGATGAGACAGCGTTGGAAGTCTTCGAGAGGAAGATTCTTCGCAGGATCTTTGGTCCTATTAGAGTCGGCGACGAGTTTAGGTCCCGTATGAACCGCGAGCTGTACGAGCTATTCAATGAGGTTGACATAGTCCAGCGCATAAAATTCCAGCGGCTGCACGGGGCTGGGCACCTCATTCGAATGGACGAAGGAGCTCCAGCACGCATGGTTTACATGGGGGGCCCAAACTTGATTGGTGGACGCCGACATAGAGGACGACCGGGCACTCGATGGAATGACCAGGTATGGAGAGATCTCTCCGTACTTGGCATTCAGAACGACTGGCGCCAGCGCGCACAGGATTATGGAGGCTGGCGCGCTTTCCTGGACGCGGCCATGACCTGTAGACGGTTGACGGCCATTTAAGTAACTAACTAAAATATAGCGCAGAGGTCATGGGTTGAAATAAAACAATTAAAACAAGTAAGGAAATTACAGTCGGGCGTAAAAAATTTAAAATAAACTTGTAAAATTCCGGAGAAGTCCTAGTCGAATGCAAAAAACACGAAGTCTCTATCTATTACCGTTTCCGAGATCCTTTCGTTCATACAGACGGACAGGCAGACGGACAGACGGACATGTCTATATCGACACCTATTATCACTGCTGATCATAATGGTGGTAACTTTGAGGGGTCTCCGACCATTATTTCTACCTGTTACATACATTTGCACAAAACCAATTGGCTCTTGTACCTTCGGTACAGGGCCTAAAAAAACACTGGCATTCCAAGCCTTGGGCATGCATTCATCGAACCATATCTTGCATAAAAGTTGGTTCCGCCGCCGTACTTGAATAACTTAACTGGCTTATAGGAGCCCGCTGCTTTGCTTTTAGATCAGTGGCTCTCTAATCAAGTCCCTCTTATGGCCGCCTGCACTTCTCTTCACTTATTAATTTGTTCATTTTCTCTTACAGCTTCTTACAAGTACTATAGACATATCTACGCTGGAGGTTCTCTGGTAGTCGTTTCGGTAGATATATACATGTTTCATAAGGAACTCATGGAACGCTAAGTCACTTCGTAAGTGTATGTCAAGACGCTGTGATGTAATTTATTATTTTGATTATTATTTTGTATGTTTAAATAACTTGATTATTTGTTTTATAGATTCAATTAAATAAAGACCATACCTTCGTACTCACTGAGACTGTCAAAACATTGTTTCTGATCTGCGTTGCTACTTACTTATACTAACTTATATATCTGAAGGTTTGGATATATATCAACTAAAGAAAACTTAATAGTACGCCAAGGTACGTGTATATTTTTATAGATCCAATATAAATTGATTGAATAGAATAGAGAATTTAAGATAGAACTTTCTGCAACAGCATGACGCCCCAAGTTTTCAATTTGTGTTCATTAGTTTTAAGGTATTACTTAGGTAGCTAATGCAGTCCTGTATTCCTTGTGGCCACTTGCTTGTGTGATCTAAGTCTAGACACTATGCTACCCTGGAGTTGGGATAAGATTTATCCATGTGGTCCGGGGATTTTGGATATAAAGCAGCTTCTGTCTGAGACAACCCTTTACAGCTTACAACTGCGATCGTACCAGAGTTGTGAAAGACTACTTTTTTTTTTGTGTTTTCATAATGGATCCACTTTTCAAAGTTAGTAATAATTCGATGCTAGAAATCATTTCTTTTCCCTCTTTCAAACAGCTGTTCTCGAAAGGTCTGGGTTTAATTTTAACCCTTTAAAAGCGCCAGTAACAACACATATTTTCACTTTCGTCGAAAAAACAAATTTTCAGGAAAATTAAATTGTAAAATTCTCAAGATGCTATAAAAGTGACCGATGACCAACCTCCAGTAATTATTTAAATTAGAAAGTATGGATACTTTTAATCAATATTCAATGAAATATTCCACAATTCCTATATGAAGGTTTTATGTCGGCTTATGGCATGGGTGCTTGATGCCTTTAACCCTCACCGAATACCTCCCTATGCCTCTCTTATAAATACGCCTATAAATCAAATAAATGAATCACTTTTAAATACATACATAAATATATTAATTCAATTAAAAACGCAAATACACATTCCAGAGAATAATTTTAGCTGCCTTACATACTTCCAAATCGTTTACCGATTTAACTTTTGTCAATTTACACATTTTCTGTCTCCCTTGTACACACGTACAAACGGTATAATTGGTAACCAAGTTTTGACCATACTTTCTGAGCGTTTCAGCTCAATTCTTCTTGCGCACTTTGTGATCGTAGAGCACCACATGTCCATAAATATTCGAAAAGATCATGGTACGCACAACGTTCTCGCCATATATTTGTGGATCTGGTCCAATTGGTATACGCTTGTGATCACCGCGATGCATGAACATGACGCCATCCTTCGGATCATTGATGACCTTATAGTTGTCGGTATCATTATAAACCACCACTTTACCCTTGCCATAGAAGTAGCTGAGATGTGAACGTTTCGGTGTCATCTTGGCATGTCCAGCCATGACATTTGGCCAATCGGTAGCACCTACACGTCCATGATTACAGCCACGTATGCTATTTTCGAAATCACTGTACGAGGACTTCTCAAAACCCGAAGTTGTGCGTATGCGCAGAAAGATGATGGTCTAAATGCATAATTAATAAAAAAATGTGTAATTCTTTATTTAAAAAAAGCCCAACTTACCGATAATTTCTTTTCAATATTCGGACGTTCGCGTACCTTTAGCGCCTGCAACACCGGATCAGAAATCGTAAGAGCATCACCAAAGGTAATTGTGCTGGTTATCTTCGGATTTAAATAGTCGTACATAAGTTTACGGCGCGTCCAAAATGTATCCTCATCGTAAACTGCCTGCGTCGAGCGATAGCCTAACTTGACAATAGTCCTGCGTATGCGCTCCGAGGGTATGTAGCGTGTATCCTCGATGCGCATATAAGAATGCAGATAGGCGTAGTAGCTGTCATAGTTCAGTAGTATCAAATCGTCGAGATCGGAGTCTTCTAAACTCATATTTGCAAAGGGTTTATCTTTTTTTTTTTATTTTATTTTTATTTTTATGCAACGTAGACTGTTACGGTCAGTCAGTCGGCTTAACTAAGAACTTTTACTGATTTATAAAATATTAGCCTGCTTTGTTTAGGAAATATTTGAAATTTAAAAATATTCAAGTCATTGGCTATATTTTAACTTTTGGGGCACTTCGTGTCGATAAACTCAATGCTTTGCTCCAGAAGTTTGAATTCAACTGAAATTAACTGACATCCTTTGTTGCCAAAGCAAATACGTATAAAAAAATGGTAAAATTGTCAGCACAGCCAAAAGGATGCGCTTCGATTGCTTTGAATAATGGCGCCAGAGATGGCGTTACAATGACAGGCCGACGTTTTCGCGTATACACTTTGTTTTTATACGCTATAATCGTTTTATATAACTGTATATTAAGTTTGTGTAAATGTATGTCATACGTGGACCGACGTAGAAGGTGCAGCACCCATACAAAGATTTTACAGCTTTCTAGGCTTTCTTTAGCTTGAAACGAAAATTGTTTAGTCCTTTAACCTCCAAAATATTGAACCGATTTTGCTAAAATATGCTTTATGCAGTGAGTTTTATAGTCGCGCATACTAGCCTACAATTTTCTCTCCACCATGTCACCATGCTCACCCAATCACTGGGTCTCTACTCCTATATGTATTCATACTTTGCATATATCTATATATTTTTTCTTCATTCAGCCACCGAAAGCGAGCCATGAATGCTTAAGTTTATGCGAAAGTAAGTGCCAGTGAATATTTAATCGACTACTTCTCTATTCTATTCTATGGATTTCTTCTATTTGGGTAGTCTATTTTTTTTCTTCCTTTTTTTTTTGCATTTTCAAAGTCGTTTTGTCTTACTCGCTATCGGTCAAGTGCTGCAATTGAAATGGATTTGAATGGAATGTCCTTGTTTTTGGATTTGGTTTTTTCTTCTTCTATTTTTATGCAAAATTATTGAAGCACAAATTGTCTCAGTGCAGGTTTTCTGCTGATGTAGGGTGAAAGTTTCTATTTGTGTTAACTAATATAAAAATTTGTTAAGCTAAATCTTATTTGTTGGACTAAGTTGTTACTTTTTTTTAGTAGCTGTAGCCATTTAGTAGTTTTTAAGTCTATTTTATCTAAAATTCTTTGGTTTAGATATAATTGTGTACGTAAAATAAGCTTCTCACACTTCAGCTGGTATTAAAAAGCAATGATTTTTATGTGAAAACTTTTTTCTGTTTTTTTTTTTGTGCAGGCATTACATAAAAACCAATCATTGAAACCAAAATCGAGCTACTGAAAGTTAAGCAGCTTTATAGTGCGTAGCATTTAGCTTTTATTTCATCAAAATCGCCCTGCTGTGTCAAAAGATATTATTTATTTAGTGACCAAGCTTGAAATTTGCTAAACATGAATGCTATTCAAACTGTTCCTCATAGCAGGTGCTTCTCAAACCTATATATCTGCTATGCTATAGCTGTCAAATCTTTAAAGGCTTTCAGTTTATAACTCTTCTTCTTCTTCTTTTGCCAGCTTCTTTCCCAAATACTCCCATTCCTTTTTTTCTCGTTTCATTCCTCACCAAATAAATTATGCATGAAATAAATTTGTTATATGGTTTCGCGACCTGTTCGCGAAATTAGGCATCAAATTAGGATTATGATGTGTTCATTGTTTTTATTGTTTTTTCCCCCCACTCATACAAAACTGTGCGCCTCGCAGCTATTTGCCAAAAATGTATAAACATATAAGTGTATGTGCGAGGGTTAGACAAGAAGTTTTAGAGACAGAAAAGGCATTTTTTATTACTCTGAAGTAGTTTTTTTGAGGATTTATAACCACGTATAAGATCTTCAAACTTTCACAACATGGTAGCGGCCAAGTTCTAGCTAAAACAGTGGAATTATCAAACCGGATGAGCGCGGTTAACTTCTAAAATCTGTGCTAAGTTTCTAACTGCTTTGCATAACTGTTTTCAATGGCTGTCCAAACAAATTAAATACTTTTGTCACTACCCTCGCTTATATGTTTATTTATTTTTATACATATTTACGCGCTTTTGAACTTTTTGTACTTTGACTCTTGTGCTACATATGAGTTGGCGGTATATAATGACGCGCCAAACCAAGACGACGACGACAACAATATATATGCATACATATATCCTTGAACAAGGATAGCACATTTTTTTGTTGTTGTTTCGAGCGTTTCAATGTTGACGTTCGCTTGGCTGCTGCTGCTGCTGCCGTAGCTGCTAATCACATGCAAATCCTTTTAAGTCTGGAATGACTTTGCGATGCGAGCGTATAATAAGCACATTTGTAATGGAAATAAGTATCTAACAGCTGGTAAAGGAGCACTGCATATGTTTAAGAATATACTGTTAGCATATGTAGGCTTTGTTTTGTTGTTGTTTGGAATGGCTGCGAGCACTTTATAAGCATTTTTTTTTTGTTTTATTTGTATTTGTTTAACCAAATGCCATAAAATATGAATCTTATGTTCATTTTATGCGCCTTAATTTACGCGAAGGAGCTAAGCTTTTTTTTGCTAGAAAATCGAGACGATTGCTTGGCTATGCTTTGAGCTAATTTGGTTAAAATGTTTCATTTTATGTTTCTAATTGCTTAAAATATGAGAATCGGTGCTGTAATTCGTCCTTATTGGAGAGCCTCCTGTGTGACTGCTCCATTTGATGCGTCGTGTAGCTTTCATGTGATTGGCATTTAAAGTCTTCCACCTTCCACACATAATTTTGCCGGAAGCAGACACCTGCAACGCCGTCTACGTTCTGCAGAAAACAATTCCCAAGTCTGCACTCAATAATCATTGAAACAGACTTGAAAAACAAATGGCGTATGATCCCGTTACAGACTTTCTACTTCCTACTTCAACATGCCATTCGCCACTTAATAAAGTTTCATAGCAAATTTCTTTCGAAACACAATTATAAACCAATCTAATCAATGATTAATCACTATTTTTGTGTAGTACACAACTACGACAACATAATTATTTTCTCTTTTCCAACCACAACTTGACTGAAAAGGATGTTCATGGCTTGTAATGAATTCCGCGTTGACATTTCTAGCTGGGGAATAAAGAATAAAGTGCTGGCAGTTAAATTTTGAAAAATTGTGCCATAATGATGGGTCATAATAAATGACGGCAAAGGGTTTTATTTCCAGCATTTTATAAATTATGTTAATAATGTTTCAGACTAAACAAGTGTTGATGATGCTCTTATTCAACATAAAAACGCTAAAAGTTTTGCAAAATTATGTTGCTTCACAAATATTTAGTCGTGCGCAACATCATTAATATATTCCTTCTTTAAGGAGCGAAACTTCTGCAGTCAAGAATCAAACCACGTTCTCTGCGCTGAAGTTGACAACAAATAAAAATAATAAAAAAAACTTTTTGTCTTTCAACCCCAAAATGTGGGAAATATCCTTTTCGCGTTGCTATAATTCTGTGTGAATATCATATTTGAGTGGTTAACTAAGTAGTTGGCAACACTTTGGCACTACCGCGGCCCTGCCACACCGCACCACACACCATCCAGCAGCCACCGCTTGTGGTATACTCTTTATTAATTCACTTAGTAAAGTGTAATC
The DNA here is from genome assembly GCA_035044805.1 of Leucophenga maculata. Lineage (NCBI taxonomy): Eukaryota > Metazoa > Arthropoda > Insecta > Diptera > Drosophilidae > Leucophenga > Leucophenga maculata. The sequence goes on from JAWNNP010003108.1 coordinate 7,690, forward strand.
CTATCACGTCAATAAGATTATGGTTTTTCTTCAATACTCTCTGCTCAGCAAGTAACTGTTTCCGACATATACACCAAAGAAAAAAGAAATAAATGTGTGTATACGACTGGGAAATACGCTGTAAACTTGCGCATGAGAACAATATCTTGCTTTAGTACACTACTTAGAGCAGTTCATGTTGGTAGGTGCGCTAACAGCAGGTGCGCTTACAACAGACAGGCTAACTGCAGGTGCGAGTCGTATTATATGTTTCGCGCTTAAAGGCGTCAAATAGGCGTATTTCTTCTAAACTTTACTTGCCTATAAATAAAACTTAACTAAAAATTCAATTTCGATGGTTCTATCTATTATATAGTCTGAGTTCCTTTGCCACATACGAAAGGCAGACAGACGAACATATATCAACTCCACTGTTTGTCTAAACAATTATGTATATACATAAGCTTTGTTGCATATAACAGGTGCTACATATAACAGGTGCCAGTCGTACTATGTGTTTCCCGCTAATAGGCGTCAATTAGGCGTATGGTGACCATGCACACCCGAATTTTTTACTAAACTTTACTTGCCTATAAATAAAACTTAACTAAAAATGCAATTTTAATGGTTCTAACTATTATATAGTCTGAGTTCCTTTGACTCATACCAAAGACAGACGTACAAAACTATATCAACTCCACTCTATTTGCTGATCAAGTATATATAAAAGCTTTGTTACATATATTTCCACAATTTTTGTATACCTTTCGACTCTCCAGTGCAGGGTATACCAAATTCTTTAATATATCTAATATTTTGTTTTGTGCTTTAGCATATTTTGTTGGTAAAAACTTTTGTGTTCTTATGGACTAACATTTACTACTGTTAGCTATTTTTGTTGTCTTATGTAAATCAGTGCTTGCTTTGCTTTGCTTTGGTTTGGTTTTATATCCTGCAGAAGGATGGATCGGAGTGCTTGTCATGCATAACAATGAGTTTAGTTTGGCTTTGCAGCTCAGATTTTTCTTGGGCTTCCTCTTCTTTTAATATGTTGATAAGTTTTATTTAACAAGTTTGTTTCGACTTTTTCTTTATATATTTCGCCAGACTCAAGTGCCATTGTATTATGTGAGGTTTTTATTATTGCTTATTATTATAATATCCCATATTTTTATTGCTTGTCAATATATATCCTTATTGTTGGTCCATATTGATTATGCCATATGGTTTTTAATAGCGCAGAGCTTAGAGGATTATAAGTGGTATTGGATTTGTTTGTTGGAGTTTGATTTGAATGCAGAATTACTCTATTACAATTTTGGGATTCGGAAGTATTTCTTGCAAGAAGAAGATGCAGCTTATGCGCTCTTTTTGATGGCATTAGCTAGGTGTGCTTCTTGCTGTGTACTCCTGTTGTTATCCTGCTATAGTTTAGTTTGCAACTTTGACATTCTTTAATGCTGATTTGGTTTTAATCAAACAATGCAGTTTTAAAGGCCGGAGGGTAAGCGCAAAACAGAATATTTTCTATTAATACGCGAAAAATACTATCAAGCTTGTCTTTGATGTTCAATTTGTGTCAAAAATAACTAAAATTATGTGGTTCCACTCGATTTGCATGACTTAGGCTTGGTAACTCCCAAATTTTCTGAATTGATCTATTACGAGGTACAGTGCTCTTTCTTCAAATTGCTTGTATAAGTACTCAATCCAAAAAAATACATTAAAAAACAATGTCAAATATAATTGTTCCCCCCGGATGAAACCAAAATCGAAGCTTTATTATGGAGGAAAAAAAAAAACATCACATTACAATACAAATTACAACCGGAAGTACGCATCTCTTTTACACGCACTGTTGCACTCTCTCTCTCTTTCTAAAGCCATGTTTCGATTGAAGTCATACTAAATCATTTGGTTTGCTTTACGACTGACCGCACGCAGGAAAATTGTGGAAAGGAAATCACATTTAACATGACTAACAAGGCTTAAAAAGCGCAAACGAAACTCAACGCAACGCAACGAAAAGGCAAAACAACGGAGTCACCTTAAGTGGCACTGGAGCACTTAATACTAATTAGCTTTGCGCCTACACAGATTGTTACGACGAGGCACGCCACGAGCCTATGAAGCGTTAAAGCCTCGCATAGCGTTAAAACGGAAATAGCAACAAAATCCGGGGGTGGTTAGATTGGCAAACTGTAGTCGTAGAATGCAGGAAGGAAGGATGTCTTGCTTAAGTGGTTAGTAGGTGCTGACTGACTAGGGGTAGCAATGTATTTAATAGGCGGCGTGTTTCATTTCGGTTTGGTGTGATGCGTTGCGTTTGTGGTGTCATTTTTATGGGCTAATTAAGTTGTTAGACTTGATGAAAAAGTCATTTTTGTGGCTGGTTCTATGCTGTGGAGTGAGCACCATGAGTGCAAGAGACAGAGATATACTAAAATCAGTGTCTTAGCTTAATTGTACCAAAGCACATTGACACAGTTTAGGAATCGGCTTAAAATTAAAGAAGTGGAAATGCTGTACGCTTGGGTATATGACTGCTTTCTCAGAAGTAGCACCTGCAATTTTACAGTCTTTTTTTTTGGGTATTTGACTGCGAAATATGCTGTGAGCTTTCTCGGAAGTAGCACCTGCAATTTTTCAGACTTTTTTGGGCGTGAGAAGCCAATTTTATGACTTTGTAAACACTCAACGCTTCACTGTAGTGTATAAAAAAATGTAAACAAAGTAACTACTCACATAGCCATTAAGTTTAACCTTCACCGCTTAAAAATATGCAACCAATCTACAGAAACTCATACATTGGAGAGCAATTAATATGAAATTTCTTTTCTAATTGTTACACTCAAATATTTTCTACTAATTGGCAGGACAAAAATTTGCATGCTGTCGAAGAAACAATTGAACCACATTCCTATTTGATTTTCAAGGCAAAAGTTTTACAAGTTTTGCATCCTTTTTTCATTTTTTTTCTATTTCGTACAACTATAGCCAAAAACATGAGAATTTATGCTTGAACTGTCATAAAAATCTGTAAAATATAATTTACACTCACTTGGCTTGGCTTGGTCCTTCCCAACGCCTTGGCGAAAGTGTTGCGCCGCGTCAAATGAAAAGTGAAACTTTTTAATGGGCAAAGTTTTTAGTTTGGTTGGCATTACTTCGAGTCAGTTTTAAAACTTGATTTCGACTGCAGCAACTACTGTGTCCTTCAGTTTCTCTCCAGATTTGCTTCTTTTTTTTTTCTCGCAAACGGCGTTGAAGTTTTCGGATTATGAAAAGTCAATTTCTTAAATATTAGCAAAATGGTTTTAGTTTTTGTGCGAATTGGTGTCAAGGACATTTTTTGGTGTTTTATTAGTTTGGAAATGAAATTTGTTGCTAATTAAAATGTTAAGCAATCTGAATTGCTTATTGTTTGTTCGAGTGTTTTTGACTTGAATTGGGACAGAAAAGTAGAATTTGCAGGTTGCCGACGCTTGAAAAATGGCTTAAAATGTAGAAAAATTTAACTTAAACCTTTAAGTTTCGACTGATTTAGAGAATTTATTAAATTTTATTGAATTTTATTTGAAAATATTATTTTTTTTACTAAAACTGTATCAAAAAATAAAATAAAATGTAATTAATTTAGAAACTCATCACCTGCAAGTAATAAAAGGCTGTGATGTAGAGCTTAGAAAAACATCGATTTTTAGACCGATGCATCGATGTTTTTCATATGAAAACATCGATGCATCGGTCTTAAAATCGATGTTTTCCTAGCTCTACTGTGATGGCAACCTGCAAGCCATAAGTGTGGTGGCTAAGATGTAAACAGTGGCAACCTGTAAACAGTAGCCAGCTGCTAATAGAGAAAACCTGCAAATAATGGCAACCTGCAAATAGAGCAAAGCTGCAAACCTGCAATCTATTCTAGTTTACATAGAAAAGGAATAGCTTTCTGTTGCTTTAAAATGTTGAACAAATTGAAATAACAAAACCATCCTCAATTAATTTTGTATAAAAATGTCCTTTCTTACAATTTAAAGCAACTACCGCCACTTAAAAGCTAACCAATTACAAATATATCAACTTCAACTCAAGACTACATCAATCTACTTCTATGTCAACCAGAAAACCTTCACCCATATAAGTTACTTTCATGCACTGCATAATTCATTTAAACTGCTGCACCCTACAAAAGAGAAAAACAAGTCAATTAACTGATTAAAACTAATTTGCCAACTACTCACACAAAACTATTCTTGCATAATAAAATACAAAGAAATAATATTATCAACTATTTATGCACTTGCGGACAGAAGACATCTCAAGTATGTTGCTTACAATTCGCATGACCCAATGCCATATCCCATGCCAGGAGAAATACGTAGGAGATCACGTACAAATGCTTTAGTCAACTCATTTCCTGTTTTCCTTATATATATATATATATATTGTATAATAACTGCTAAATAAAATTATCTTGTCAACTTGCATGTAATGCTCCAACTACGAGTATCTCCAGTGTAGCTAATTTTATTGCAGCAGAGTTATGTGTTAGTCTGTTAGGGGAGCAGGAGGAGGGGCGGGTGTGTACATGTACAAAAAATATGTCAAACTGCACGTTTTGGTCATACAATGTGAACGTGACCTTTGCCCATAATATGTACAGAGGCGCAACTACAAATGTAAATTCGAAAAAAAAAAAAAACGAAACTTCATGGAGATACACAATTGCACATGATGCCCACTCAAATAGATAACAAAAGTGCCACAACAGAATAACAAGGAAAGCAAATATTACCACTTATTTTGTCTAATTTTATTTGTATGAAAATGTTTCTAGTTAGGGAACATATTTTTCTACAGAGAACTGCCAACGAAGTTTGAAAACCCTTTAGGAGCATAGAAAATTTTGTGGTAAAATATTAGATAAGGATAGATATTTTTGTTTAATATTTTGGTTATTTGAAAGTTTTTAACTTGAACCATTTTTAATGTAGTAGGAAGATAGAATAAGTTGGGAGTAGGCTTAGCATCAGTGCATCCGTATGTGTAATAAGTTTCAGTCAATAGGAGATCCTTGCAAACATCGCAGAAATTGAGCCGGAAAGCTGCTTGAAGTATTGTAAGTAATCATCAGTTTTGGATATATTATACCTCTTTGTCCTTTTTAGATTGTTCAACTGTTATATCTCCAAAATAATTGTTGAGTAATGTGTTAATTTGGCCGGAAACCACAATGAGTTACAGAAATAATATGTTTTTAATAGCACCTTCTAGAGAGTAACTACTAAGAAGCGAACAAAAAATGGTGGTTGCATGAGGGCTCCCTTAAAAAAATGGTGATATTCCGGTATGCAGATTTTTTACCGAAAGAATCTCAATTAAACATGCTTAGATATAGAAATCATTTTTTATTGAATTTTTTTTAAGTTTTAAAACAATTTCGGGAACATATTTTTCACAATAAATTCTTTTTTTTTTCCTTCTAGCTATCCAAACTCTGTCAAGGTGACAACCAGAGAAAAGGAAAAAGAGTGAGATAAAGACTCGCACAGCAAAAGAAAAGAAAATTGTGGATAAAAGAAAAATAAAAAGAAAAAAACTGCGTTTTTGGTGTGAAAACATAAGTCAACGATCTCAATTTTTTTACGGCACACTTGCGGAACTTCCCGAAGAAGAAAAATATTGAGAAGAAGAAAAAGAAAGCAAAGCAGAAAAAGGAAAAGCAGAAAAAATAAGAAGTACATTAATTTTGATAATTTTTGTTGCAAAAAAAGAAAGTCATCGAACGAAATTTTTTTATTCCAGCACCTTCTACAATTAGTGCAAGATCTGCGTCTACAATTTCTCCACCGCCGCCGATAACACAGACCGATACAACAGCCCGATACAACAAACCGATACAACAGACCGATACCACAGACCGATACAACAGAATTGCACAGAATGCATGTGCCACCACCAATTTTGACTTCGAAGACGGAGAAGGCAACTAGGCAGCTCAGGCAACGCAAATATACGAATCGTTTTATAGCTACGCCTAAAAAAAAGGCAAAAACAATAACGCAACGAAGAACTTATTGGAATTGGCATTCATTACGTCTTCCAAAACTCTTTATTGCCGCATTATGCATGTTGTTTTTGCTTTTTGCTCTCATTTATGTCTCACAAAGATCTCTGCCAAATGATTCGACCTATAATACAGTCGCAACTGTTGAAAAGCGCAATGAAACTGCTGAAGCTGTGCCTTCGAAACCAATTTTAACATTGAAGTCGCGTATTTATAAAAAAGTACAAAGATTCTTCACCATACTGGGCACCTTAGCAATGATTGTTGTGATACTATTTATTATTTACATTGGCTTTAAGTACTTTAAAAATAGTTCGAAGTTGAGACTACTGCAGGTCGAGCGTTTAATGAAAGCCATTGTGTATGAGTTGGAAGACTTGGAACCAAACAAAAGTGGCAGAGGCGCTGAGGTAGCAGTAAAAAAATTATTCAAGAAGCTGGTACCAGTGTATGAGCAGAAGCAATTGCTTGCGTCTTGGAAGGAGGCTTTGCAGCGTTTGGGTTGTTCAGACGTTGGCACTAGCGATTCGTTAACTACTGTTCGTTAGGCTAAACATTTACTAACTGTTCTCGTCAATTTGCTGAAATTTGTTTAAACCTTTTTTAAGTGTTTTCTTTTCTTTCTCCATAAAAGTTGCATAGACCTCTTTCGTAGACCTTTACGTAGTGCAACATAAACGTATATTATATAACTTATTTTGCCTTGAATATATAGCGTATATAGCTTGCCAGTATTTTTTATTTATGCTGATGATGATGACGCTCGCTCGCTGATGATATCTAACTGTGTAGTACGAGTATCTAAGCGCTACAAATTTTGTATGCAATTGCTGCAAATGTTTGTGGCACATTCGAGTAGCAACTAGCAACGTTCGTCTGTGCGGTACTTGTTTCAACTGTTTTCGTGGTGATTATCATGAGTAAGACACGCCGAGGCAAATGCGGCACGTACACTCGTTTGTGACGACTATTCTCGATGAATGTTGGTTGGTTGCTGCTGGTGCAAAATACATGCAAAAATATACATTTTGTGGCAACATTTTGAAGCTTGTTTGGCAGGCAATATACAAATACATACACCAATACGCATACACACATGTGTGTGTGTGTGTTGTTCACTTGTTACCGCACATCCTGTGTGCATTTACTATCTCTTTCTTGCGTTTTCGTTTACCAAACCGGAAGTGTTGATTTTCATTAATGGCGTAGTTCAATTGGAAAAACTCGTACGTGCTCGTATGTGTGTGTGTGTGTGTGTGTGCTGTGCCTGCCAACTTAGCTTATTAAATTAGCGCAGTCTAGTCGAACATTATAGCTGTCTAAATGTGACAGCTTGTTTTAGCTTTTATCGGTATTAAGTCACATGAAAATTGTTGATAATATTCTGCACTGCTAAATTATTTACGTGTCAGTGCGCGGAGAAAATTTTTTTTATTTAAATTTTATATTTAATATAAAGGCAAATAAATTTAATATAAAAACTTTTTAGAAAGCTATTTATATGCAGTTATATAAAAACTTTATTCAAAATCGGTTGATTACTTTAGGCATAAATGGCTTTTAAAATCTTGACTCACACAACTTTTAAACTTCTAATAGCAAAAAGAGAATGAAAGGGTGGAAGAAAAAGTGAAACAAAACTCTCTGGAAAGAGAATGTGAGTAAGAAAACTAATCCAATTTGTTTTCTTCCTCTCTAAAAAGAGAAAGAGAGGCACAAAACTATATAGATTTAGTTTTGTTCCACTCTTTCTTCTTCTCTTTTAATCTCTTTTGCAAATATTAGTTTAAATTGTTATTTTTTATGTTTATTTTCCATGGCAAGAAGAAATTTTTATAAATTCTATTTCATTCTTTTCATTGCCTTCAAGCGATCTGTACAGCTTGGCGCGTGTTAAATAAAAAAAAAGATGAACCAATTTATTACGATCAATTATATCGACAGCTAAAACTTTTTAGTATATCCAGCAAACTCTTTCCCTTTCATTCCAATTCAAAACTTTTAGTCAGGTATTTTACAAAACTCCGCTCGTATGCCACTTCAGCTGCAAATAAGCAAAACTTTTGCATACAAAAGCAAGGATTCGTCAAGTTGAGTCTAGTCCACTTAAAGCAAAAGTTTGCGAAATATACAAACAAATAAAAATGAATAAGCAAATAAATAAATAAATAAAAAATAGAAATCAAATTAAATAAAATAGACAAGCAATGAGAACAACAACTCACACACAATTTAAATCATATACAGAAGTAGTAGATAGACAAATAAATAGAAATAAAATCGAGTATAAACGGAAATGAATAGACATCATACACGAGTCATGCAGTCAGTCATGCATGTGCAAAATAATTTGATATAAATAAATAATGAAATGTTTTACTATATACTAGAAAAGAAAAGAATAATACTTAGTCATATGTTGTAGCATGTTATGCGAAGTGAAACGGACTTGAAACATACTGCACTATGCGGCCAAGTTGAAGTTCATTGTATGACTTTATAAAAATTTGTATGATATGCGCTTATTTTGGCATTTATTTCTGAATGATTTTCTAAAAAACTTCAGTTTGAAGCAAGCAGTTTATGTATTTATTCAACAGTTATGCAGAATTTCTTATTTTGTTAAAATCGGTTCATTAGTTTAGACGTAAAAGGCTTGACGCACACAACTTTGCAGAAATAGAACTGCAAAGGAGTATGAAAAAGAAGAGAAAAATGAGCGAAACAAAATATATATATATATGGTTTTGCTCCACTCCTCTGAAAGGGAGCAAAAAAAGAGGAACAAAACTACATAGCGAAGTACGTTTGTTTCTCTACTGGAAATACGCGTACAGCTTCCAGTCCGTTATCCTCTCCATTTATTAAATATCCCAAATACTTTACAGTAGGTAACAAAAACTCACATTTGTCTAAATGCAACTCTAACTTATTTTCTACCATTCGCTTGAAAACTTCTTTTAAAATTCTAAAATGTTCCTCTACATTTTCTGTTGCCATCAGTATATCATCTAAATATATCACTACATTTCCTTCCTTTATCAACTCTGCAAAAATGTTGTTTATGTTTCTTTGAAATGTCGAAGGTGCGTTTCGCAGGCCGAAAGGCATCCTGAAAAACTCAAATTGTCCTAACGGGGTAACAAACGACATAAACTTTGTCGAGTCTTCATGTATAAAAACATGGTGGAATCCATTTTTCAGGTCTAGCTTTGAAAATAACTTCTTTCCTACTAATCTTTCAAGAAGATCATCAATTAACGGAATCGGATAATTGTCTCTTGCTGTAAGCTTATTTAGCTTCCGGTAGTCCACACACATTCTTAGTTCACCTGGCTTTTTTTTTCACTAGTACTATAGGTGAAGCGAATTGTGATTCGCTTGGCCGTATAAACCCTTGTTTCCAATTTTCGTCTAAAATTCATTCTCAGCAGCTCATTGCACAGTGGGCTTAGCCAATATTAAACACTATTCTTACTACTATCTCAGCATGAATTACTGCTACAATAGATTCACTTTTATTCTGCACTTTCTTCTTCCCTTTCTGTAACGTAGTGTGAGTAAAGATTTTGAAAGCCTACTACGCCTAAAGAGTAGTCAACCGATTTTGATGAAATAAAAATAACTTGAACTCTTAAAGCCTTTTGCACAACATTTCCTTAATTTTGTATACTTCTTTCTTCAACTTCCCTTATATAATATATATATATTCCACATACATCCATACCCAAACACGTGCTGCCTGCCCAAAGCGTCTTGGCCACGCTTACTTAATGTAGTTCATTGCTTGCTGTTGCCGTTTAGCATAAAACTCAATCAAAATGAGACGCATTAGCAAACACATTGAACAGCTAAGAAATCCATGCCTTGTCGTATATCAAAATATCCTTTTTTTTTGTGCACAACTACTTCCGCAACTAAGCAGTATTTTTTCTTATGTCGCATAGCATTCCCAGCAGGCATGTCAGTGTTAATACCAAACTTTGACACGCTCCTTTAGCTGTTGGCATTTCATTCATTCATTCAGTCTTTCTTTCCGCTTTGAATTCCTGGGAATTCCCCGCAGTGTAAGCTCAGACAATAACAATGGCTTCCTTTTGGGCATAATACATAAGCAAACAGTAAATTCAGTTTGGGTAATGGAGAGAGAGAATATACTTGTATAAAAAATAAATAAAATGCCAAAAGGATGCTGTTGTCTGCCTTTGGAGGATTCGTGTGAAAACATCTTAAGCAAATAAATGAACATGTTTAGCTTTTGCAACTTATGTTAATGTTATTTTTAAGTAGAATACAATACAATATTTTTCAATAGCTTCCTACGCTCGCTGGTTGGTTTGTTGACTTATTGGCTTATGGCATTTACTTGTGTGCAAGTGAATCATTTTATTTGGCCGGATTTTAGACAAAATATGTTTATTTTGATTTAATTGTTGTAAACGAGAAATGATGAACAGCGGAAATGATTCAGCATTCATTCATAGAATTGAATGATATAAAGTATTTCATGAATGAATGTTGCGAATCATTCTATGTACTCTGAATGTATTGAGTGTATAATACTATCTTTAAATATTCTATTAAGCATAACTGCAAAGTTCTCTAGTTTTCGTAACTTTGTCTGCCTATTTTTTTAATCTTTAGCGTTTTAATCTTTTCGGCGAACCATTTGTGATTTTCTTTAAGCTAAATAGCGCTTTAATCGTGAGTGTCGGGGCATTCATGATTTACGCCGTGATAGCCGTCGTTTTCTACACTAAATATGCCGTACTTCTACTTTTTAGACCGTGAGATTCATCGTGATAGCAGCTTGAACCGTGTTAGGTGCTTGACTCGTGATAGGTGCTTGAATCGTGGTATACCCCAAGTAGGCATGGTACTAGCGATCTGTTCCTTTTCGATTTAATAAAATGGTTTCTTTGTGGCGATGTTTCACGTCAATTCATTTCTGTGATTCGAATGCATTCATAGTGATTCACATGTTAAGCCAATCATTCACAATCATTCATTTAAAATAAGTTAAGAGAACTGTGAATGAATTCAATTCAAAATTGAATCTATTCATATAAGGTACTACTACTTATGAACCAATGCATGATTTCCAATTACTAACATTCACATATCACTGAATCCTGTACACATTTTCTACAAATATGAAAAATGCGCAACCAGGACAAAAAAAAGTCACATTTATTTCCTTTTTTTTTTTTAATTAAAATCCCAGAAAATATTTCCAATAAATGCAACTGCCAATTATGAAAAATTTATTGTTCAACTAACAAACGAAAAAAAAAAAAAAAAAAGTTTTAAAGGATAAAAACGAATCCCTTCACACATTTAAACACAATTGAAACGTTGCGAATGCGATTTTTTTTACTATACGAACCAACATATGTCGCACGTTGTACGAAATTTTTCAATGTCTATTTATATAAATTATGTAGGAGGGAGGTTTGATAGGTTAGCAAATATTAAAAGCAACGACAATATAACAAAAAAAAAACATATAAATGCATATGAAACACAGCTCGTTTTAACTGAGTAAGAAGATTTTACGTACGAGCCTTCGAAGCGATGAAAATTCGTAGTTGAGTCCGAAACAATTGTCAATATAGCTTTTTTTTTGTTACTATTTCTAGCTTTCGTTTGATTTCGAATATATTTTTGAGCATATATCAGTAAATTTTTACGTAAGCAAAAATTTTAAGAGGTCCTGCATCATACAGGTCTCATAAAACAAAATTACGTCTGTGCTTTAAATATTTTATATTAACTGAAATCACTTTCCTAAACTTTTCATACTACCCTCCTTAAAAAAAAAAGCACAGATTGGCATTTTCATATTAAAGTCCAAAATACGCGCGAGTAGGAGAAAACTACAACCACTTACTACTACTTAGCAATACTTTAAATGGACGACCCTTTTTTCCTTTTTTTGGGCGCCATTTTTTCCGTTCATTAAATTGAAATACAATATAAATGGCGACGTGGCACATGTGTTGCATGCAAGCGCAAAGTCCAAAAATGGCAAAAGGACATCAAAAGCCAACAGCGGGCGAAGGCGTCAATGTCGATTTAATAAAATGTTATTGAATTTAAAAAAGGAGAAATCTGCGAATCCTTGAGCTAAGCTAGTTTCTATACGTTTTCTTTTCGTTTTCGTCCTGCGCCGTTTGGCAAATATCATTTATTTTATTGTGCAATTCACAAGCCGTGCCGTGCGCTGTTGCTTGTTATCCTTTTTATATGTATTTTCTTTTTTTTTTATTTAAACGCTGCACGATTTTCTTGCAACTAGTAGGAATTTTCTTCTCCCCTTTTTTTATAGCAAATTGCTCTCTGATTTCTTCATCTGCCACTTGAGCATACACACATACGGTCTGCAACTGCCTTTCCGCCTTAGTGATGTTGTGCTATCCTGCTGTGTTGCTGCTGTCCGGTTTCATTAGTATCCTTTGGGGGCGCATTGGCGAAGTACAACTGTTATTGCTACAAGTAGAGTACTCCTGCTGCTTTTTGCTCTAAGAAGTCTCAATCTGTGGCTTCGCTGGTTGCTCTTTTTTTTTTTTGTTGCATCTACATCTTTACTCTCTGTTTGTGGCATTTGGCAATTCGTAATGAATGTTTATTGCACTGGACAGCTGGACAGAGGACATGTGTTTGTTGTCTTTGTTGCAATTGCTTGTGTTTTTTTTTTCTAAACGCTTGAACAATTTTTTTTTTTTTTTAAGTTTCCTTATTGGTTTTGCTGCATTTAATGGGATTGTTTTTCGTTTAAATTGTTGTTAAATTGATCTGAGAGAAGTTTTGCATTAGAATCTTTTACAGAATCTTTACTTTAATCTTTCCTTTAATTTATTTAAAGTTATCTAAAGACTTTACACGATAAGAAAGGTTGGAGCATGCCGATCTATAAAGGAAAGCTTAAGTTTGACCTTATCATTTAAAGTCATGCAGATCTGAAAATTCAGACGGACGGACAAATGGTAAATAAAGCGCGTTTGCTTCACCAATCATGTCTAAAAGTAGCATTCTAAAGAGTAAAGCCTAAAAGTATGCAAAGTTTTAACAGCGTCATGCTGTTGACAGTCACGACATTTACAGTTAGGGCGTATCAATAGAAGAAAAATGTTGTTGCATACTTTTAGCCGAAGTTATTTTTCAACAATAATTTGCAAAGACCACATAAACTCTATACGCTTCTGAACAACACATAAATATGCTCGCCAATCAAGACCTGCTGCTCGTGCATTCAATTAATTCTGTTTACGAGAAAATTTCACATTCTCAGAAAAAAATTGAACATGTATCCTTTGTAAAGCAAATTGTGCATACGACTTATTTATTCCAAAGAATTTTTAAGCTGCAACGGAATAAGATTCTTAATAATACAAACAAACAAACAAGTATTAAGTCGCTTATATGTATGACTCAAATGCAATTGAAAACAACAACAGCAACTTCAAGAGAAAAATATAGGACAGAAAATTATGGAAAAATATTTGCGCACAGTACAGCACAGCTCAGCGGATTAAATCGGCAACCTCATTATTATTATTGTTATTTTCGCAGCTGCAGCTGTTGCTGCTGCTGCTGTTGCAGCTGCATGCCGAGCAATTGTAGTAATTGAGTTGCCGCAATAAAATTTTTGCTGCCAAAGTTGTCAACAAGAAGCGCTCAAGCGCATATTACAATCATTCGCAAAGTTATCTCCAACGACAACAAAGGCAGAGCCTCATCATGATGCATTTTCCTAGAAATATCCTTGCAACGCAGTTGAAAATAATCATAATTCGCAACGTAAAAGTTGAGCATGAACCGTATTATATTACGGCGCTTGCAGTAGTTTAATTAATTGCGCGTAATTAGTGCGAAAATTTATGGATGATAACTGACATCAGACGATGATGGAGACGACGACGTCGACGATGACTATTTGGCATCTATTTAACTACAGTACAACGCGCTTTTACACTAATTAAGCCATTTTCGGTTTCATATTACTCATGTAGGCAGTCGTACGAGAGTATTGCCGGAAGTTTTTAAAAAAGGTTCAGATAGCACCTGCTACATTTTGAGTTATCTGCAATTTGACAGGCATTGTTGGGCGCCGAAATTGTACTCAAACATAAATGAAAATTATTTTGAGATTTTGACTTAAATATGAGTCCAAGGCATCATTGAATTTGTGGATTTTTCTGTACGGTTAGGCACAGAAATATGTTGTTTACTATCCCTGTCAATGGTTGTTCAAAACAAAACTGTTTGACAGCCATTAAGCCGTTGAGCGCCGAAATTGTAAATAGATACTTTTTGATTTCTTTCCTTTTTTAGGTCTTTCATATCTGGCCATTAGTCCGACATTTATTTGATTACTGCTGACTGTACTCTCGTTTCACGTTTCACATGTTGATGGCATTCGCTGAATTACTTTCGCATTGAAATAATTTCGCAGTTTGCGCTGTTAAAATACGCGTATCTATCTATCTGTACTGTTGCTACTATTACTTTTTATAGCTACTATAAAAGATTCGTCGGTAGGTATTTGACTGAATGCCACGCTTCTTTTGGCATCTATCTGAAAAGCATGACGCTGCGCACAAACGTTGTCAGATTGTACGTTCGTACGTCAAGGATACATTTGTGCGTTCTGTTCGCTCATATGTTGACTGCAATTTCTTTAATTAAAACAAATATGTTTATTTAATGCTCTTGTCGTTGTACACATTTAGTTGCACTTGCACTTTGTACTGCCTTCGTGTGGTGATGCACTCTGACTTTGATGTAATTAAATGTTTGCAAGTTGAATGTAATCTGAGAAGTATTAAAGTGAGATTGAAATTTTCTCGGTGACAATTTAAACATTTAATTTAGTGAAGGAGAAACATTAATTTGAGGAGAAACCGCTTTTTGTTTGAAGAAATGAAACGTTTAATATGAAACGATGAATGCGAGAGGAGATGCACAGTCAGTTAACGAAAGTAGTAGGCATCTAAGATATCTCAAGAGTCCAACGAAAAGCTAGAGTTCAACAAACAGCTTATTTTTTTCATTGCTTAAGACTTCTCAAAAGGAAAGGGACTTCATATACGTTTCATGACAAAATTCATCTCACCTTGAAACCAGAAATCTCCAGGCTGTGACAAAATCGATATCTCGTGTCTTGCCGTCATGCTTAACGCTTTTGAATTTGATATTCTAACTTTTAGATGAGACTTCAATAACTTGCAGGTGCTCTTGAGGTCCTTATGCTACTTCATAGTGGCAGCTTGAGGCATGGAAGAGGTTAACATTGTCATAAGCTCTTCTAGTTTTGTAAAGAGAGTCATAATTATGAGTTGCAGAACTGACAGAAGAGCTTCATTAAATCCAAAAGTCTCGCATCAGATTACTCTCTAAGTGCATTTTTTTGGAAAGTGGAGTTGGTAGATGTGGCAGCTCAGACCACAAATTCTTTCACCTTAGATGCAGAATTGCTGAATGTATCATGTAGACCATCTTCTCGTCCATTAACTGCAAAAAATCCCTTTGATGGTACTTGTGCCAAGCAGGCAGTTAAACTAAACAACCTTCTTCTGGGTAGTTAGTTGCCCAAAGTCACTCAATTCCAACTTAAAGTAAAACTTGCCTATACACGATATAACCTATGGATATCAGACAAATATTGATCTAAGCACTCTTGCCATTTCTATTGCCAACGCTTCCATCATTATCTATTCCTTGTTGTCAAAGGTCACGACTTTGGCGGTCGTATTCCATCTGATATCAACGAATTAGGCAAAGAGCGGTTTCTAGGTACGAAATATGGAATCATGCATGACCAGTGTTAGCCAATTATCGTTTGTGAGGTTCCTTTTTAAGTTGCTCCGATCGACAATAGTCGGCTGGAGGTTGGCATTCGACCGAGCGCGTATTTCTTGCGGCCGGAAGCGATTGTTCCCTAGAGACTTGACTCGGAAAAAGGTGTGGGTCCCTTCTTATCAACTGTTCTGCACGATTTCGGAGAGCGTGACACAGCAGCGGAAGCGATTGTTCCCTAGAGACTTGACTCGGAAAGAGGTGTGGGTCCCTTCTTATCAACTGTTCTGCATGATTTCGGAGAGCGTGACACAGCAGCGGAAGCTTAGGGTCTTTTGGCAGAGATGTTACCTCCCGTCTTGCCATCCGTTCACCATCTTAAAGGAGAACGTATTCGTCACAGCAGCTTTGAAAGATTCTGGTATTTTGGCTGAGAAGTTATCATTCGATCTCTTCTTGTCATTCGTTCTCTTCTTTTGACAACTGCAGGTGCTATTGCTTCGGGCAATCTCCTTCTGCCAACAGTGTTCTCCTTGGGTACTTTGACTGTCTTTGATGTTGAAGGCATCTTCTATTCCGAAGATGTTTCTACTTCTAGCCGGACTGCTTGCTGGCTTAGCTTTAGTGTTCATTTCCGACATGAGTGATCCTACCAATTGCAGAAGCTAACGTTGGCGTTACTTTCTGATGCCTTACACCTACTGAATTTCTGTACTTAGTAATTCATAATTATTTGATAAAACATTGCTTTTCGCAATAGCTTATTAGTCCCACGAATAGCATTCAAATGCTTGTAAATTCTTGATAAGTTTGCATAGGCAAATCTTAACAAACATATTTCTTGATGCCATGCATATGTCAAATCGTACAAATGCTACTTTACTCCTGCACTCTTAAGTCTACTAACAAGTAAACTCAATAAATACCCAACTGAGTCAATTGCTCAAGTACAAAATATGTTAAAATAACTTTTAATTTTGAAATACAAAAACGTTTTGCGACAGCATACACAGACAAACTACTATATTTCAGTTTAGTTTATAAATTTGATAAAGTGTAAATATATTTTACTGCAGTTGACAATGGCATACTAGACTTGTTGTTATCCTTGCTTTATGCATGACAAACTGTTTGGCATGGCTGAATGCTGTGTTTTCATAGAACACAACACAATATCTTCGAATTATTTGTTTATTTATTTACTTTACATTTTGCAGTTAATTTGTTAAAATGGAATTTTCGTAAATTTATTTGTAACGCGGCGTAACACTTGGTCTATGATGCCATGCCTGTTAGGATACTAACTTGTTTTTGTTGTTGTTGTGTTATTTTTACCAACAGTTGCGGTTGGCTTGGCATAAGTTTTCCAATTTGCATAACTTCCGTCACAGTTGCATACATGCATGCAGCACAGACAAAAACACAAAATTGTTTAAGATATTTCTAAAATTTTTGTGTCCTTTATTCAGTTTCTTCTTCTTCTTGCTGGATATCCTTGTAGTTATCGTTGCAGTTTTGCAGAAAAGTTTTTTGTCAGCTTGTATACTTGCTCGAACAGATGATGTGACAATAGTTGGGCATTGCTAAAGTTTCTTTGAGTGGAAGTAGAGTATGCGTTTGATTTTGAAGATTTTTTTGAAAACTTTATTTTAAATCATTTTATTTATGAAATGTTTAAGTTTATACTCGGAAAAATCATACATATAAGAAATTCTTAAGTTAGCAGCAACAAATTGTAATAAAAAAATTTAGAGAGAAAGTCGTAAAGGGACTCAATGCTACTAGTCATGTGTTGGTCATGATCATTGCAATTATAGCGAGAAAGTGGAAAATGGTCATGTGTTCGTGGCTACCATAGCCATTGAAACGGTTATACTATCTCACTTTTGCACACACGGTCATGTGTTCAACATGATCATTGCAATAATGCTCAATATAATGGTCATGTGTTCGTGCCTATCATAACCACTGAAACGGTGATACCATCACAATCTTACACAAGTGGTCATGTGTTCGTCATGATCATTAGAATGTGTTCATGTGCTCGTGTTGACTATTTCAACTGTAACGGTTACAATCTCTCACAATCATTCATAAGCGGTCATGTGTTCCTCGCGATCATTGCTATGGGTTCATGTGTTCGTGCTGACTATCTCGCAATCGTTCACAATCGTACACATGAACATGAAGAGAGTGAGTGACATATGAAGAGCGCAAAAGAGTACAAAACTGCTACACGTTTAGATCAGTGTTGAACGCATCAATACTATTGCAATTTTGTATGTGTAGTGCACAAGCTTGTGCTTTAAAAACAATTTTGCTTTTATCTCAGACTGCACAGCCTAATGAACACTTGATATTGTTTTATATTATATAGCAAAACTTTAGGCAAAAGCTTTCAGGCAATTTACTTACATGCAGACAAGCTGTCTACGCCAACATGCAGGTATCCATATAGTATATATACACGTATACTGTATCACTAGTGCCAATTTTCAATTGTTGACTATTTAATTAAATGGAAACTTCTGTTAAATGTACTATGGCAAGATTTTCATTAAACACGAACGAACAGATACAATTAAGCAGACACAGAGACAAGCACACGTACGAGCAAGACTGAGGAGTAACTATTAGACAAAAGGTAGCCGAGTATTCGGAGAGAACAACTCAATGGAGCAACAAACAAAGCTAATTAAACAAAAGCCAAACTCAATTAATATTTACATGTGAATTTATCTTAGGATATTATATGTAGTAAGTCTACTGACCAGCAGCAGCAGTTAATAGACAAAGCTGTATAGCCTAAGGCAGAAGTAGATAGCTAGTGCTGCTAGCAAGCGTAAACGAGTTAAACTTTCTTAGCTGCAGTTTCATGCTACTGCAATCTGCTGTTGCACTAGAACAAAAGGCAGAAATCAATTCGCATTGTTAATCCATGATTGGATATTATTGATTCAATTTGCTTGCCTACACAGACAGTTTATACACACAAATATCAGAGTAAGCGCTTGCTCTGCTCTGGCTGCCTTTGTGTGTTTGTATTGGCAACACACACGTACACTCGGCAAATCATGTTTAATTTATGCATGTGTTGCATATTGTTTTATGCTCCCTTGTTGCCTTCAGCCGACTGACTGGCCTCCATTGCATGTATTGCATAAATGCATGAGCTGCGCTTCATCGACTGCACACATATCGTATATATTGGCTGTCTGGATGGTTGTTTGTTTGCTCATTGTTTTTGCTATTACTATTGACAATGACAATGATAACTAACACAATATACAAATATGCTGTGTATCTTCTATAAATGTACATAAATGACATTTGCATTGTCAGTGAATGAGCGAGTGTGACAGAGGCACTTCAGTATACAATGCATCACTTCCGATTGTGACGCCGACACGGTTTACAGTGGTCTTGATTGAGCGGAAATTTTGTTAAATTAAACCTAAACTGTTTTGCATAGCCACAGAGTGAGAGACTGAGTGGTAGTGATCATGTGCTCGGGTCACTGAAGCTGTTATACTAGCTCACTTAATTTGGCGCCCAACGTGGGATCAGCATTAACATAAGATAAAACCGTAAAAGAAATAAGATTTACCTTTGTTCAAAAAAGAAAAAAATTTATTGAGCCAATTTTTACTATTTGATTTAAAAGTTAATATTTGTTTTACAGTTTACTCATTGCTTTATTTTGTTGAAATTCATGTTTTTCTTTGTTAAGATTGTAAGTTGAACACATTTTTTACACCATGCCGTCAGTTTCTACTGCCCAGCTCTTTTACCAAAATTGACGCCCAACGTGGGACCACTAAATATTCGTTATGAAGCATTTCTATCTATTGAACAACCACTGTGCTTCAACGCAACTTCTGTTGTCAACTTCCGTCATTGAGTTTTGCTGCTCTTACTACAACAATTTCAACTCAACGCTTCAGCTTTCAGTTTTGCAAAACGTTAGCTTATTGTTTTTCATATTTTGAAGTGTTTGACATTTCCTGTTGCATACAATACAATGAAGCAGGACTATGCTTTCTGTCTGTCTGTCTGTGGCACTTGTGTTTGTCTACTTGGAATTTACATTTATTGTTACACAACATATGGGGTGAGAGAGAGAGAGAGAGTGTGACGAGCACAATTGCAAATAAATGGAAATGTTTTGTGGTGTTTAAAATCTTACACATACAGTTGATTGATTTTTGTTAAAAAGCTTTGCAGATAAATTGATTTCTGATGTAGATGAAATGCTAACCAAAGGGCATATTATATTGAGTGATGCAGCAGACAGCTTTAGGCCTAGACATTTAGAGCATAATAGCTCAATTAAGCTGATACTGACAGAGTCTATGCTGTGGTTTTAATAGCAATAAAGACAGACCGCATAGCATGTGAAGTATGTGAAAGTTGGGAGTTGTCAGAGAACAATATGGACGCTAATCACCTTAACATAAATCACAGCATAGAAAATCCAAAATGGTTTTAAGCTAGGAAAAAAATTTCTGTTAACATTAAAGACGCCAGAAACTATGCAACGCGTGTGCTGTGTACAACAAAGAAAGGCAAAAGTGTTTCAAAAAATATGTATGGCACTGCAGGCGTTTGTTCTTTCACAATAGCCCAGTCATCATCAAAGCTACTTCCGTTTGGCAAAAACTGAACAATTGAAAACGCTGCCGCTTAAGGCCAGCCGATTTAGCATTGATTGAGTTGTCGATATGCTTTGTTGTGTTGCTATATCGTTCCATACAGCAGTCCAGAAAGTAAGAAAAAAGGACGGTGCAGCAGCGTAAAACAATCAAAAAATCGCCAAAATTTATTACCAACACAAAGCAAACCAGGAACTGCTGGCACTGTAAGTAAATCTATGCCAAACGACTTTTGTGTGGCAAGATAAATGTGTGTGTATACTTTCTGCTACTTTTTTTTAACTCCAACTCCTATGTGGCTTTCCCAGTTACATGTTAGGGTTGCCATATGTATCAACCTAGCCAGAAGTACGCACAAATTTATGTCAGTTTAAGCTGCGTGCTGTTACCTTTTTGAAGTGTTTTCGTTTGTGGTCTGCAATTTTATGCCATTAATACGCTGCGTAGCGAGTAAGTAACAAAGGGGTCTATTAAAGGAAAATAAATATAAATATTTTGTTTGGTAAAGCTTTAAATTTAAGTAACTGCAATTAATTATATGTTACTAAGCTTTGGGCAATCAACTGTTCGAAATTAATGTTAAACTTCATATAAATAGAGAGAAAGTCGTAGAGAGGTTGCGTGTTAATGGTCATCTGTTGTTTATGATTATTGTCGTGGGAGAGAGACTGCATATATATGGTCATGTGTTCGTCGTGATCGTTATTATGTGTTCATGTGTTCGTGTTGCATATTGTAAACGAATCGGTTATACTCAAAATATTACATAAATGGTCATGTGTTCGCAATGATCGTTAGATGTTCAAATGTTCGTGTTGATTATCGCAACTGAAACGGTCGGAAATGATCGTGAGGATCATTGCCATTTGTTCATGCGCTCGTGATGATCATTGCAACTGAAACTGTTATACTACATCGCAATCGTACACGAACACATGAACATGAAGCGAGTGAGTGACATAAAAAGAGCGCAAAAGAGCAAAAAACTGGCATACGTTTAATTCAGTGATGAGCGTGCTAAACAAACAGCTTTTTATGTCATTGAATCATTAAAATATTATAAATTGTGTATACAAAAATTTAGAAACCCAACAAACCTATGGAATTATGTCATAAAATCTGGCATTCCACAATAAACTATTGTAGAACACAGACGTAGGTACACAAACCGATCTACACATAGAAAAAAAATTATAGGGAAAATACAAAATAGTGCTAAAACCGCGAAATATATATATTTTATATGAACAAAAACATTTGCGAAAAGATAAAACCAACAGGGGCGGACAAACAAATAACAGACTAACAAAAAACTTACAAAACAGACCGAACAGGAGACATGAATATGGAGCCAGGAGATGACAAGTTGCCTGAAATGGCAAGCTATTTGGATTATTTGCGCTCGTGCGAGCGGAATGCAGACGTGCGCTTCTTGCAACATCCGATCTATACGGAAGAAGAATTCTGGCAGCAACGCGCATATGTCATAAAGCATGAAAAGTTGAGGACAAAACAGATTTTTGGCGATGCGCTCAAAATGGATGATGATGCGGTACTCTTAGCCTTGAAAAAGCGTGAGCTAGCTAATATGGAGGGCGTAATTTCGGTAAATATTTTTTTTTTCTACATGGTAAGTATATTTCCTATTATATATTTTACTTACAGACCATCGTCTTCATGCACTATCGCGCTAAAAATGGCACCGAACGTTGGGGCTACATTGATCTGACACAGAGCTGGGCCGACGCTAGAATGCAGAAGAGTGTTGCCTTGAACTGGACTGGAATTTTTAAGGGTAAACGTCAACTGTTGCCGAGATTGAGTGATCTGTGCTTTCATGATGTGCAGCTGAAGTATACTGTATACAATAACAGCAACAACTTTCAACTGATGTGTGACCATAAGCAAGGCATCAAGTTTGTGCACAAGAAGGATTTAAAAATTGTTTCCTTGGGAAAGGATGTACCAGCATATGCTCAGCGTGAAATGGTGTACTCAGCGCGTTATGGTCCTGTTATCTTTTATGATTATCTTTTGAACAAGGATATTTGAAGAGCGAGGAGGTTGCCAATAAAAGAGAAGATGTGAATAGAAAAAAATTGTATTTAAAAAAAAATATTTGTTTGAAAAAGCGAAAGCATTAAAAAAAACTGTTGCCCTAAAATATAGAAAAATTGTGAAAAAAAATGTTGGCAATAGAAAAACCTAAATTTGAACTTGATTAATTTTTTATTTATTATTTAATGCATTTGAACCATTTTCCATGAACAGGCTTCAATTGAAGAGAGCGAGGAGTTGCATTTGAGTTATTTTTCTATTCTTTCCTTTTCCCTTTCCTTTTATTCATGCACCTTGAAATAGCTTCGCTATAATATGTCGAAAAGCACAGTTTCCTGAGTAATTAAATTGTAGCGCATCAAGGTTTCGTCTATGCTATATATAATACTTTTCTGTACCAATTACAAACGCAATAAAAATTTTAATGGCAAATATTAAGTACACATTAGTTTGATTTATCAGCGTAGACCGCACACACACCAAAAAAAAAAAAAAGTTTCGTGTATTCGCTTTTTATTTATTTTATTTGAGTTCTTCTGATTTTTCCGCACTCCTTTCCTTTATTTATTGAACAAATTTGTTATGGTGTAGCAAAGTTCTGAACTAAAATAAATTAAAGCAGATATTTCTGTATTTTTTTTTTCCAATAACCAGCATTTCTTTAGCCTCAAAAACTTCTTGGCAGCATCAGCTGCAGCAGGATATTAAATAAGTTGTAAAAAACCAAATCAAAATGGCTCAAGAAAGCATGCACAGATATAGAAGTTGGATATATACAGCTACAATATGCTATGTGCTTACATGCTTGAAAAAGAAATTACATCCTTTTTTTTATACATATACACGAAGGATAATGCTGCAAAGATGGAAGCGGAAACGCATAATAATCACAACTAGTACAAGTAGTACAACACTTAGGAGATATCTTAGAGAGCGACGTCATTAAATGCGAATGCACGCAATTGGCGCAAATTGCAGCATAAAAAGGATACCAGCAGCAGCAGCAGCAACAGAAAGGATATCATAGTAAAACGAAAAAAAGAAAAGAATGAAAATGTGCTTTGAAACGATACCCAAGTGGCAAGTGTCAATTGATTTCGATAGAGTAGGGTGCAGGTATGGTGGGAGGCAGCTTTTTTTTGGTGTACACAGCTGCATAACTGAAGAAATGGCAAAAAAAAAGGAAGTGGAATATTTTAAGTGCAACATGGGCGCAGCTTTTAGACGCTGCAGTGGCGCGCAAACATGTAAATAAATTAATAGAAATTTTATATTTTTTAAGCAAAGCAGTTTCCCCGACGCTTTTGTCCCCTTTTTTGTAACGCTTGTCAGGCATTGAAGATAAAATACCAATAGTAGGGGAGTTAGTGAGGTTAAAAAATTTTGGTTTTACCAGGTCCCTTTTTTCCCTTTCCTTTTTAAATTTCCTTTTATTTCCTCTGCTTCAAGTAGGCTCGCTATAATCAAGGCGAAATAAATTACAAACTCTTCAACAGTCCATTAATACTCTCCAACAGACAAGCAGTGTAGCGTACAAATAAATCACTATATACTGCACAGCAACGTAACCCAAAATGAGCATAGGAAGGAAGAAAAAAAAAAGAAGTGAAACAGGAAAAACTTTAGCAAGCTGATTGCATTAAAAGCGTAAATTGCTGCTAAATTCAAGTGTTCAGCAAATATGCGCAGCATGTAGCGATAATTTCGAAAAAAAAAAATTTAAATAAAAGAAAGCACAAGCTAAGTAAAACGCAAAAGCAAATCCTTTAAAGCAGTGCGATATGCTACGCATCCTTTGCTGTCAAACTCATTGCTGCTCTATTTTCTTTAGCAGCTCAAAATGTTCCTTCGTTTTTTTGGTTTTCTTTTGCCAGAGCCAATTCTGTAGAAACAGAAAACGCATTTAACACACAATGGCATTCAAATGTCCTGTCAAAGCCATTTCACATTGTTGTCGCTGTTGCTCCTACGAACGAACGATAGTATCCCAATGCATTCCAGTCAGCTTCCTTACGCTATTGAGCTGCCATTTTTCAATTCGTCTAGGATTTTTTTTGTTTTTGTTGATATGCATTTCGAGTACTTTGTTTAAGCAAATCGTTTTTCTTGCTTTTTTGCATTTAAGGATTTGTTGTATAAGCTATTGCATAAATGTATGTACGAGGGTAGTAACTGTAGCATTGATGAAGGCTGACATAGGTGCTATCTTATACTCCTTTCTGCTGGTACTACCCTTGCTTATCGTTGCTCGTTCTTGCTTTGTGCCGAAGCGCATAAGTGGCTTGGCTATATATGCAAATATTTTCTACTTTTTTTCTAGCTTTTTCTACTTCCCGCTCAAATTGTTGCCTATTGTTGTTGTAATTGTCTTAAGTAAAGCTTGCAAATCTGTACGAAAAAGGCTTAAATCCTAATACAAGATACTGTTCTCTCTCAAGTGTGCGAAAGAGACAAAAGTTCGATAAAGTGAAAGCGAAAAGTAGTTAAACAAAACGTCAAAGATATGCCAGGTAAACAAAAGACAGCAGAAAAGAAAAAAAATGTTGCATATTTTAAGGCGTTTTTTGCTTTGCTTTAGTTTTACTCGTAGCTGAGCTTAGTTTTTGCTGTTTTTTTCTATTCTTGCTAAATCTACAAAAGTTAAAAGAGCCAACATTTAGCAATCCGCTTTGTGTTGGTCAAAAAGGATTTTGAGTAAGTAGAGAATAAACAATAACAGAGTAGAAGCATATATTAGCAAACTTTTATTCAAATTTGTAGCATTTGTCCTATTTTAGTGCTTGATTGGCTTAATATATTGCAAAGTTTCGATTAGCAACTTTAAACTACTCCAACTGCTGAAACTATAATCCCTAAATATATATAAAAAAATAAAAGCACAAACTAGCAGCTAATTATTTAATATGCAAATTTCATTAGGACCTTGGCTACAAAAAAAATATAACAAAAAAAAAAAACGATACTGAACTGTAAAAAGGATTAAAAACAAATCCTTGAAGAGAGTTCACTCAACTGTACAACAAAAAGCAAACACACACACACACACAAAGAAGCAAAAAATGTTCAACAAAAATGGGCAATAAAGCTTAAGGACTTTTCACATAAAACTAAATACACATTTGCCAACAAATAAACACACACATACGCATACACTTCACAGGCAACGACACTGACACAATTCAAACATACAAATGAGCTTAAAGTGAGCGTACTACAAAACAAAAAAAATGTAAAAAAAAAGGACGAGCAAATGACCCCAAAATAATACAACAATAAAAAAAAGGAATAGTGAGCACAGCGCTGTAAAAATGCTGTGCGGAAGTTGATTTAACGCAAAATGAACATTTTAAGCGATTAAATACAACAAAACATTTCCGGTTTGCTGAAAATTGTTGTAAATGCTTGCCTTATAGCAGGTGCTAAGTGGGCATTAGACACTACAATATATAACGTTTTCACTTACAATTATAAGGCGCACTCTTTCTAATTTTGCAAATTTAAAAAAAAAATATATATATTTTGTGTGTTTCCACTTCCGTCAACATTTCACATACAAACAAACAAACAGTTTAGCAGTTTTCTAGACAATACTTTGCCATTTTTTTCTGTTTGTTTCATGTCCGTCTGTTAAAAAAAAAAAATCCTTCGTAAAAAATACCTCAACATAAAAACGCCGTAAGCCGCCGCCTTAACGCTTTAAATATTCTATATAGTATAGAAAAAATTACTCGAGTATAATTTCTAAATACATTTTAATGCGCTTTGAAATGGATCTGACATACAAAGGACATACATTCAAACAGAAAGAGAGCCTGAGTTATTTTGGTCTGCGTGTAATCATCTGTCTGCGTGTTTTTGTCAGCAAAAAAATAAAATGTTTTCGCATACAATATATAGCATATATGTATATATAGATGTATAAAGGACAGCTGGTACTACTAAGGCTGCTCAGCAGATTAGGCTTATGAAAATTAAATTGTGCAGCTAAATAATTATAATATTAATAAATAATAAAATAAAGTTTTGTTTTTTAATTAAAAAATTGCTATACGTAAATAATTGCAATGGAAATTTTGCACTTTTTTACTGTGTTAAATATTAGCAACTAAATAAAGCACCTGCCATAACATTATGTGCAGAGCAAGAAATATGTATTCGTATGAGCAACAACAACATCAACGAAGAGCGATTCATGCTGTTTCTTCGCACCGATTTTCACTTTCTATGTGATAAGACATAAGTATTGAAAAGAAGATAGAAGAGGATATATTCCAATACCACATCAGGGTGATGGTCCTGTTTTGTATGAGCTTAATGGGTAACATGCGTTTAAAAATTTCAGAAAGTTAAATTATGTGTGTTTCCAATTGACTCTATTTAAAAGTCAATGAAATTAATTTATTTGTATTATTTAAAACTGTTTATTCAAGGATATGACAGAGCCATAACATATAAGAATTTAAAGGACTAAATCTTTAGTTTTTTTAAGTAAGCAATTCAACAATTTTTACTCATTCATTCTAATGCACTTACATGTCATACTTTGTAACGGCTTACTAAACAAATAGAATCCACAAATTCCAAATATTATCCGACAATCCACAATTCACGCTTATCAAAAATGTCTTATCAGACAACAAAGCACTGAACCGAAAATATGCAATGCACAGACAAACTGAAATGCGAAAGCCGACTTCCAATGGCACACAGGACATTCATTCGCATACTCTACTTCGCTCTTAAATGTGCGCTCACGAATTTACACTTCGGCACTCATTTTCGAACAACGAATGAACACTACCGCTCGACAACTGGCAACGATTACAATTCGTATTTGTCGTGACTCACGACGAAGCCGACACGAAACGAGCGCACGAAGCAAACGAAATGAATGCTTAGCGTTTTTCCACCAATCGACAGCACAGTTAGTCGTGCGTCGGTAATAGTATGTAACGGTACAATACGAATATAGTGCGCTATAAATCGAAGCATTTTGTTTCTAACGAAAAACTAAAAGCGCGTACGAAAGTTGAGCGCGCGCATTTTTTGAGCTTAAGCAGTGCAAAATATAAAAAAAGTGAATTAACAAAATAAATAATCGTGTATTATAAAGTGACATAAAGTGCAATAAGTGTATAAACTATTAGCTGCACCTAAAAGTATGCAGAAAACCTTGACAAACGTTGGCTAGGCGCAGAAATTCCAAAAAAAAATTGTAATTTGCAACAATAAATATTTAAAAATCCAGTTAAGCGAAACATTTTCATCACGAAAGCCGAGTAGCAGTAGAAAGACTAACGCAACAGAGCTCGACAATCATGCAGCTGAGCCGCCGCATGCCACTTCCGGTTGTATGCAACAAAAAAGGACAACAGCAAGAACGACAACAACAAAACTGGCAGTCAACAGCCACAATTGCATGACAAAATTCGTTGCACGTCGTCCTAAACTGGCGAGGCAACTTTTGCCATTTTGCATTTTTGCGCCTTCAGTTTTTTTCTCCTATTTTTGCTTTTTTTTGCCAGGAATTTTTACTATACAGTTTTTGTTTTGTCTTGACGCTTTGCGCTCTATCCTAGGTGCTTTAATATTAAAAGCGTTTAAAATTTTTGTGCACAACTACTAAACAGAAATACCTTTATAGGTATTATGGCTGCAGGGGAATTCTTCATGTTGTTGCTGTTGTTGTTGTTGTTGCACTGCTCTATCAGCTCAGCTTAGTTGAGCTCAACTCAATTCACTAACGCTAACAAGCTTTGTTATGCTACTGCTATGCTTTTTTGTTGTTTTTGTATACACTACACAAATGGATTTGAATGGGTTGAAACGTTTTAAGTAATTGGCGCCCGAGCAGGGATAAGCTTCAAAAAGCTTGTTCAGCTAGACCAACTATCTTTCTGAGCTTTGCTATATATTTTAATTTGTCAGTTTTATAGATTACATACTATAAATCGTTATTCTTAATTGGCGCCCGAGCAGGGATCAGCTTGACAAAGTGTGTTGAGCTAGAGCATCCCTATTTCTGAGTCTGGCTATCAATTTTAATAGCTTAATTCTAAAGATTTCGTACTGTAACTCGGTATGGTAAGTTGGCGCCCGAGCAACTTTTGCTATACATGTCATTTGCTTGCACAGTTTAATCGGTATGGAAATCCTCTACAGCCACTTTCAGTTAATTGGCGCCCGAGCAGGTATCAGCTTGATTGCTATACACATTTGATAAACTGTAGGGTATTAAAAGTTTTGATTCCACCATAGTTGATGTTGTTTCATGTACTTATTTGTTCTTCCTTTTTTTAGTTTCCTTGCAATTCTGTTGCTTCAACGGAAGTGTTGCCATTTTTGCCCTGGCGTTCTTATTTGTGAGCGATACTCGTTTAGACTGGTAACAGCAACAGCTGCAATATGTAGCTAGAAAAAAACATAAAAAGAGGCGTAGTTTGGGTAGGTGCAGAAGGAATGAGTTTTTTGTTTGGAAGGTTTTTTGTGTTTAGCTTGCATTTAAGTTGTTTGATAATAATATGCTTTCCGCTTGTTAAACGTTGTGTCGTGCTGTTATTTCTAGCATACTATCTCTCTCTCTTTTACACAGACTAGTCTTAGTAGTGCTGTGTAACTGTGTATACCAGTATTTAGTATGTGTCTCTGTGTGAGCAAAGTTTTTTGAATATATTTCGTTTGTTTCGGTAATTGGTTTGGCTGACAGGTGGTTTGTACTCTTGGCTTTTGTTGCATGACAAGTGATATAGTTTTGGAGTTTCTTTCGGCTTTTTCGGTTATTTGTATCATTTTATTTGTCTACGCTGAATTAGCGATGTTTTTTTTGTTGTTGTAGGAGTTTTTAATTGACAGGCTGTGACAGGATGTGCAAAGTTTGTAGACAAAAACATTAACTGCATAAAAAATAAATAAATTATTTATTTTGGTTCAGCTAGCGTTCAATAATTTATATAAATTTAATATAATTTTTTTGGCGCCCGACGTGGGGCTTGGACTGTCAATACCATTGAATATCAGTTTTAATATTTAATAAAATAAAATATGTGCGAGAATAGATAGAATGAAAGATACAAAATTCAAAGAACAAATTCTTTTATTAAATTATTTTGAATTTGGCGCCCAACGTGGGACCTTAGTATAAATTTTAAATAAATCGAGTTAAGATTGCTATACACTTTTTCGCTCAAAAAATTAAATGAAAGTCAAAAGTAAGAAGAATTCATATTAAATTAAAAGAAAAAATTGACCAATGACTCCACGTTGGGCGCCAAAAAAAAAAATTAATTACTAAACAATAATCCAAAGGCTCCACTAAAATAAAACAAAATAGAATAATAAATAATAAAAAAATTAAATAAAATTTTAAATAGAGAAAAATTTCTCTTGTTGTAATTATTTTTATTTTTGGCGCCCAACGTGGAGTTATTGGAAAATTTTTTAAAAAATGTAGTTAAAATTGTTAAAAAAATTAAATAATAGCTTATACTTAGAAAATTGTTTTTATTTTAATAATTTTGTTTTAATGATTTAATTATTAATTTGGCGCCCAACGTGGGGCTTTGGGCATATCGAGAGCAGAATTTATTGTAAGACATATAAAAAAATGAAAGCGCTTAGGGCAATTAATTGTGACTGGACTGTTGATCCTATTTTTTATACAGACTAATTGAATTATAAAGGACCTTTTTGATCCTTTTACCAAACATTAAACTGCAAACATAAAAAATCGTTCACTATACTTCATAAAATTAATTTCCAAAACTTTTCACATAATTTCCAAACAGTAACACACATTCAATTAATAAATAATAAAACAATAAATTCCCCAAGGACAGCTGTCAAGCAGCAAAGAGTTCAAATTGTAAGAAAGCCAAAGGAGCAAACAAACTTCTCAATTCGTGAAAGTGCGAAAACAAATATTAAGTGTGCTCAATTTACTAAAGAACTTAAAACCTCTTAAAGTCGAATTAGTGTCAAGTGTCGACGTAAAAGCAATTTTTGATTGAATTTTGGAGCAGTTAAACTTAAAGGAAACCAAAACAAAAACAAGAACAAAAAACAATCAAAACAAGATAAACCGAAAATCAAAAGAAAATCAACGCCTCGAATTAAGTTGGAAATTGGCAGCCAGGCTATAAGCACGAAAAAGTGATAACGCCTAAACGATGGCAATGTGTTAGCTCAATTTTCATCGAGCGAGAGAGATTACACTCGGGGTCTGTGCAAAAATCAAACGTTTGACTCCTCCTCCTCCTATGTATGCCGTTGAAGTGTTGAAAACAACACCCAGACGAGTTCTCAACAGTCGAGTTAATCATGTCGTTGCACAGCAGGCGGCAGGCAGCATTGTTTAAGCTCAGAAGGCGCACAATGTTGTTGGAAAAGATGCTTATGCTGCTGATTGAGCAGTATTTAAGTCTTTAAAAGGTCGAGCGAAACATTTCGAAAATAAATAAGAAAACAATTACTAAGTGAAATAGCTAATAACAAGTCTAAAATAACAGAAAATCAAAACAAGTTTTTAGCTAAAATCAAAAGAAAAAAATAAACCATGCTGCTACCACAACTTCTTGCCACAATCTGTTGTCTGCTGACAGCTTTCGCTGAAATACCTTCAAAGGGTAAGTCAATGAGTTCAATTTTATAGCTTAATAATAATATTTTATAATGTAATATGGCGGCATATTTGTCTGCGTCTTAGCATCATTAACAGCTTTGCCGTCTACACAGCTGTGTCACTTGAACTTTGATATTTTAATGAGCGACATTTATGGGCTTTCTTCGCGTAGACAACATAGAATCGCTTTTATCGTTTATGGCGGCTTTTGTCTTTGGCAAATTTCATTTTGTAAGACTTCCTGCATATAAGTTCGACAAACTGTGGCATATGAGTCTAAGCCACGTGTATCAACATTATTATTAGTTAAAGTCATAGTTTAATTAATGGGTATTTTTCTTGAAGAGTCTGTATTAATTGACTCTATTGAATGTTACCAAGTTATATGTTTAGATATGATGGTATGCACAGCTAATTGATTAACAGCTTAATTGATGAGAAAGTGTGGGAAAATAGGACATCTCCAATGAGAAAGTGTGCAAAATTTAGGAAGTGTCCTTTGAACTTAAGAAAAATACTTTAAAAATTTTAAACTATGGAAAGAGCATAATTTGGCTACTATTTTCCTTTATTTTTTTTTTTTTTTTTGGCGCCCAAAAAGGGGGGCTTTGTGTGACAGTTTTTGTAGTAATTAATAATTTAAACTTAGGAAAGAGCATAGTTTTTTAAGTATAAATCTATTTGACTAAAGTTTTCATTTATATATATTATATTTTTTGGCGCCCAACGTGGGGCGTGTCAGTGATTATAAATATCCGTTACGTACCTTCTATAATTTCAACTATGGAGGAAGCATAAATTTTCAGTATAAATTGATTTGATTACAATTTTCATTTATTAGAATAATATTTTTTTGGCGCACAACGTGGGGCCTTAGGTGTCAGTACTTATAAATAATCACTACGTACCATAAGAATTTTAAACTAACGAATGGGCATAGTTTTTAAGTATAAAACAATTTAACTAAAATTTTAATTTATTGGAATTAGATTTTTTTGGCACCCAACGTGGGGCGTTCAGTGCTTGCGTACGCTCAATAATTTCAACTATGGAGGGAGCATAATTTTTCAGTACAAACCAATTTAACTAAAATGATTATTTATTTTAATTTATTTTTTTGTTGGCGCCCAACGGGGGGCTTTGAGTGTCAGTGCTTGTAAATAATCATTGAACAAGACATTTTGTCAGCAGAATTTATTGTGAAATATAATTCAAGCTGATTTGTATAATTAAAACAATTACAGCTTGTCTCATAATTAATCCATTTTCGATTGAGAGTGAAAAAAAACTAAACAATAATTTGTATTTAATTAATATCGGCGCCCAACATGGTGTTTTCAGTGTTATTATTTTTGAATATGTGAAATATCATTTCTGATGAATTGTGAATGCATGACAAAAGAATGATTGAATTTCAACTGAAAGTGACAGGCAACTAAATTTTTTTGTTTAAGCATGAACTGAAATTAATGAAAGAAAATAATTTAATTAACTAATTTTTATAGATTTTTTTTTAAAAATTATTTTTGAACGCCCATTGTAGCGCTACATGTCACTTAAATTATTTAAAGAAATATTTTTTAAGCGTAATGTCATTTGGTTGAATTTGATTTGCAATTAATATAATTTTATTTGGCGCCCAACGTGGGGCTTGATATGTAATTTTGAGTGTTAATGGAAAAAAAATAGCTCAAAACTAATTAAATTTCTACAATTATAGTTGAAGAATCTGAAACTAATAAAATGAAACACATTTTTTAAGCATAAATTAATTATAATAAACGTTTTTTTTTTGTTTGACGCCCAACGTGGGGCTTCTTGGAACTTAAAATATACTTGACAAAAGGAACTTGAAAAGAAACCAGTATTAAAGGATAAAATCATTTTGCTTAATTTGATTTAAGATTATTAATTTTTTTTTTTTTTGGCGCCCAATGTGGGGTTTTGTAGTGTCACTACTAATGATTATTCAACAGAATTTTTACTGATATATAATTCACGATGACTTGCATACGTAATGCAAGAGACTTAGCTCAAAATATTCGCATTTCTACCAAATTTAACAGTAATTTTAATAACCGTTAGTTTGTGTTTAGACAGTCACTGATATCTGACTGCTTTATTATATTGCATTGAAAAATTTTTCAAATATGCATATTCTTCAACTAAAGATGACAGCAAACTCAATGATAATTGTAATGTAATTATAATTATTTGGCGCCCAACATGGCGTTTTAAGTATCAGTGCTTACAGTCGCCAGTAGAATTAATAATGAGTTATAAGTTGTGATGACTTGCCTCCATGCTAATCAAATTTCTACTGAAAGTGACATGGAACTCTTTACAGTTTATCCTAACTCAAGAAAAAATTACATAAATACTTTTAAAATTTCTACTGAAAGTGATGATAACTCATTGGTTAAAGTTAAAAAAAATTTAACTGTAGAATGAATTCAAATTTTTTAAATCATAAACTTATTTTAGAAGTACTTCTTTTGTTTATTTTTTTTGTGGCGCCCAACGTGGAGCTAATTTTTTTGAGTTCATAACCTAAAGTTAGAAATTTTTTTCTTATAATTTTTTTTTGTGGCGCCCAACATGGGGTACTTTTTGAAGTTTTACTAATACTGAAAACCTCAAACAAAGAAAATTTCTTAAAGTTTCTTTCGAACTTTTTTGTTGCATTTCACACACGCCCCCATAAAAAAAAATTATATTTAAATTAAACATTTGGACTCTTAAATACTGCTATCCTCCATGCTTAAGTTAAACTTTAACAGTTACTGCAAACAAAAAGCTATACACCCAATAACTTTTAAATTGCTATTAGAAAAGTTTTACAAACAAAACAAAAAGGTCAACAAAATATGTGCGACCGAGCAGCCCCTATGAATAAATGCAAAAAATTTGCAAGTGTCAGAATGGAAAATGTTTCAATGACACACAGAAGTGTGTGTGGGTTAAATATGTATGCGAAACACACACACTCACATGTGACACATGTGTAATATGATATAAATAAGGAAAGAAAAAAAAACTTTACAACACTGTAAGACAAGCACAAAATAGAAACATTTGTTTATGATAAACTTACAAATTCGAAATGGTAAATTTTTTCTACTTCTACTCCAACTTCTTCTTGTATAGTGTAATGCAGAGTAGCCAGCGGGGCAAAATACTTATAAACTACAAGTGTAACAGCATACAACACTGACTGGCGATGCACAGCTGTCAGATAAGTGCTGGAAAATATTTAAGCAAGACAAACAGACAGACAGATGGAGTGAAGAAAAATTTCAAAATAAACATGCTTTTGCCCTCAGGTGACATGTTAAACGTCTTATAAGCAAATGCTGTCTATATAGCGCTATATAATATATATATATATATAACTTTTATATCGTAAAATGCTTATTTGAGTGTTTTGCTAAATTTTGCGCCAGCCAGACTTGAAAGTACGCATCTAATATTTGATTATGTCATAAAATATGCTTAAAGACATATTTCTTCTTGCGTTCAGTTGTGTATTTATCTTTTGTGCAAAAAGATAAATTTAAGAATTATGCAAATATATGTTGTTGTATGCCTTCAAAGCAAAAAGTCAGATAGATTGCGTTTTACAACACTTGAATTTGAAGTGTGTAGCATGTACTTGAGGCACAATCCTTTTTTTCTTTGTTGCTTTTATATGAAATGAAGTCAAATGAAATTGAATATTTTTCTTTTTGTAAAATTTGTTTGTTTGATGTGTAAACATTGCATATAGACAGGCAGTGTTGTTAGTTGCTGCCAGGTTGCAGTGTTGTTGAAATAAATTTACAGCGCTTAAGCTTGTTGTAGAGTATTTTCCGTAATATATTTACTGTTATATTGACTGCTTTTATTGTACAAATAAATATTTAAATATGAAAATTATACAAAGGCAAAAGTTGTGCAAATACAAAAAAAGTGGGCAGTGTTGGAAAATAATAGCAAATAAAATTATAAATGCTTTAAATTGTCTAAAATTGAAATTTAAATTCTTGGTTAGTGTTAGATCATAGTAACCCCTTTTTTTCAAATAAAACTTTTTACAAACATAAATTTTCTCTAAGTCGCTTTAAGCATATTTTATTACATATTTTATTATCCTGTTACACATTTCCCTTTTACTGCCAGCTGCTTTTAATTTACTGCATTTATCTGCACAGTCTATCCAACACTGGCCTTGACAACCATTTTAATTTTGTAGTAAATATGTTAGCAACTATTTATAACTTAAAAAAAAAATATAGTTTTTATGCATATTAAAATGTGAAAAGTGAAAATTCCTTGCGTGTCTGTAAAGTATTTCTTTTTATTTTTGTTTTAAACATATACAAATTTTTATTGTTCAACACTTTTTTTCTCCTCCCATTTTTCAAAAATTTTTTAAGTTGTATGCAGTTTTTTTCTTTTACCTTTTCTGCTATTTCAAATTAACATTTTCAGTGTCGCTAAGATTTATATACATTCTTGCATACCCATATGTGTGCAAGTATGTGTGAGCTATGACGGAAGTACATATGTTGTACGTGTGTTTTTTCGTGTGGTCTAGAAACTATTTTTGTATAACTTTCAAATTGCATGTTGAGTTGCGTTTTACGTTTCGAAATTTATTAAAAATTCATTTCAATTTTTCAAGTGAAATTAATTTTCTTAACTTTAGCCGATTTGATTTATGTGGGATTTACTAAGTATGTAAGGGCGTCTCATTGAAGACTATCAATCAAGGAGCGAATGTGCCGAAATCTAGATAAAGAATATGCTTTTGAAGTATCATAGATATTTATAATAGAATGGCTCTCACTGCGTCACACTTCTTTGAGTGATAGACATGTCCATCTGTCTGACTGTTCGTCTGAATAGCGAGAACTTAGAGACTATAAGAAATGGAGCCTTCAAATGTTCATATTTAAATTCTTCTATTAATTTTTTAGTTCACTTGTATTTAATAAACATGCTTACTCCCTTACCGGAGGGTTTGTTGACGTTAAACATGGATATCTACACTCAAAAAAAAAATTTCTTAAAATTTAGGAATCATTACCTAAAAAATTTTTTTTATCCTAAAACAGGAATTTAAGGTAAAATTTTGCCTAAAAATGAATTTTATGACCTAAATTAAAAATTTTTTTACCTAAAATATTAGGAAACTTTTTCCTTAAAATTCATTTTTAGGCAAAATTTTAACTTAAATTCCTGTTTTAGGTAAAAAAAAATTTTTTAGGTAATGATTCCTAAATTTTAAGAAATTTTTTTTTTGAGTGTACTCTTCATTCTAAGTTTTTGTATGAAAAAATATTATGGATGTTATTAAATTTGCTAGAAACACCTATTTTGGTCCATTTTACATTAATCTTCATAAAATATTATGTTTAGGTTCAGATCGGACCATTAAATGTGGTAGCCACCATACAAATCTGTTCAAGCTTCAAAAATTTTTGTATGAAAAGAATCTTGTTAATTCAGATCCATAAATGCCACGATCGGACCACTAGAAGGGGTAGCTCTGATACAAATCGGTCCTTCTTTTTCTTCTAAGCATAATTCTGTGTTATTATACCCTGTACCCAAAGTAGTAAATGTGGCGAAACTTATGTCTATTCTAATAAAATTTCATACATAGTACCTTTCATATTTCATATCGGACCTTTTCAAGCGATAGCCTTCACACAAATCTTCAACTTCCTTTTAACTTTTTTATAATAAAACATCACCAATGCCAATGGCCTTGTCCACGGGGCAACTATTTTCATCCACCTGCCCAGTACTTTATGAATTTACATCATAGAAGAAAAGTCCGTTCAAAATGTAGACATACTGTGGAGTCTTCTTAGGAGTCGATTCGAAAGGGATTTCAATGTTTGAGTTGCTCGCCGTACCACAAAGTTCAATTGCATAAGTCCAAATAAGCTTCAGCGCAGTTTTCTAGACTGAGTTTAAATTTTCTTCCAAGTACTTCCAAATTTCCAATAAAGTTCAGCCTATAGAGACTGAGAAGCATCTGTTGGCGCTTTATTGGTTGCTATAATAGTTGTGTCCTCGGCATATGTAGCTATACACACTTCGCGAGCTATGTGTAGGGTGAAGAACACAAATGATTGTTTTTTACAGCCCTGGTAAAAAATATGTATGTAGCCCTGGTAAACTTTATATGCAGCCCTGTTAAAATATGTATGTAGCCCTGGAAAAAAACATATGCAGCCCCTGTAAACATTAATGCATCCCTGGTAAGCTATTTGTGCTGCCCTGGTAACCTGTATATGCAGCCCTGGTGAACTATATGTGCTGCCTTGATTAAATATTTATTCAGTCTTGGTAAACTTTATATGCAGTCCTGGTAAACTATATATGCAACATAGGTTAACTATTTATGCAGTCCTGTTAAAAATTTGTATTCAGCTCTGGTACAAAAATTTATGCATCCATGGTAAAAATATTTATGCAACCCTAGTATAAAAAATTACATAGGCCCACAAAAAAAAATGGTTTATTTATCCGTCGAATCAGAGTATAAAATTGTTTTTTTTTTTTGGGTTAGAAAATAAATGAGAAGTCAAATTGTATATTCGGAGCTTAAATCCGGATTCAGTGACCCAAAATTTGATGGTCAAAAATAATTTTTATTGTGGTGCTGTGTAACTTACGTCGAACATGTGCTTCACCGGACACGCAACAATGGACCAAACAGTGAACTAAAAGGGAAAAATTTCCAGCCTGCAAAGAAATCTTCATGAGGCAAGGCTTCAGTTTTTTTTCCATACGTTTATATGCAAAATTTAAGATGTTTCGCCACTCTGATGCACCTTGCATGGAGCCACTTTTTTATTGAATAGAGAATACCAGGTTTCCACACCCGGTTGCGGTCTTGCTGTATATACAGGAATACAGCTGTGCAATACTCCTTGTTTTCCAATGTTTTCATGATTTTATTTATTATTCGGTGACACTGTTCCGTGGTCTCTTCTAAACACGAAATGGGGTTTCCGGTATAATAGCAAGCTTCTCCAACACTGGTAACATACTTCATAGTAGTATTTTCTCAACGGCTTGGAAAATGGAACGGTATGACGAAGGCAGTTTTCGGGCTTATTTGGCTTTGGAATCATTATTACCTCCTCACATTTCCATTGAGTTGGAAAGTTTTCTAGTATCAGAATAGTTTTGAAAATATTTGTTAAAAAACGAATGAAGTTTTACGGAAGATTTTCGAATGGTTAGCCGAAACCTCTGCAACTTTAAACGATTAATTTTTGAAGCTCCATTTGATTAAAAAATTTTAGATAGGTGTTGTTCACAGGGTATTGGTGATTGGTCGAAGCTTAAATAAAACTATCGAAAAAATATAGATGATGGGATACGCCAGAATATACAACAAAATCCAATAAGTTAGGTATTTTTCGTGTATTTGTGTGCCAGTGTATAGGGTTTCCTGTTGAGAGAGTAGGTAGATTATTGTTTAGGAATATGAATCAGTCTAGAGTCCCACCAAGAAGGAAATCAACACCATTAAACATTTTTTGTTGAAGTTTGTGAAAGGAATTTGTTTAGTCTGGCTCTTTTACAGAACATCCATGTGCATACATTTAATCTGAACGGTAGCACCATTGATGGAGGTTACTCTTACTCTTAGTTACTTCAGCGCAAAAATTAAAAGAGAAAAAACTAGTTTTCAAGGGCTTACGATGGAATGTGATTTTGTTGCTGAGTGTTATTAATTACACAGTACTACAGCGGTTTTTTACTTTTGTTGAGACCTAGTGGAAGTTGTAGACCTAGTCGAGTAGATCACGTGGATATGCATACAATTTTCAATATACCCTCAAAATATTTCTTTTAGATGCAAAAGACGATTCTTAACTAACTTTGTACACTTGACAATATATAGCTCCGCATTTGTGGGTCCGATATTATAGGAGATTATTGCTATAAAAAGGGAGATGTTTGTTCTTTCCACTACTACGTTTATACTTGAAGATTTACTTGATCAAAGTTGAAGTTTTGTGCTATTTTTTAAGCAAGGAATAACGGCGGAAGGATTTATTAAATACTAATACGAAGTTACACATTGCAGTCTCCTTTTAAAAAGCTGATCAAAAATTACAGAGATTTAGTGCTGAAATAAAGAAAACCTATTTCATATAACAAATAGCTTATTTTTATATGTGTTAGCTAATAAAATCGCTCCCCAAATAATGTTTGCCTAGCTACAAAACAACTTTTACTGACCTACATGCCTATATATATCTATACATAACAACAGATACTTCTTACTGCCTCACATTAAACCCAAAGTCATTACAATAAAAATATTTATACAAAAGCACAGCGCAAACATAATAAATTTGTGAAAAAAGCTAATTTCTCACGTTGCGCCCAAAAAAAAAAAAATGCTATCTCACTTCCTACAGGTCGGGCGAATACATGATTACGTGTATATTTGCTGCTGTTCGGTACAGTTCAGTGTATCTTAAAGATACAAAAATAAACAATTTCATGCGTAATTGTAAGACGACGTCATAAAGCGTACGTAACGCACTCAGACTGTTTGGAAATATTGATATAATTTCTACGGCAATATATGATATGACATATACATATTCTCCCACACTGCCACACTCTGCTGCTGCCTGCCACGCATTGACAAAAAGACGCATTAAAATTCTTATTTTCGATTTTCTGCTTGAGGTTCCTTTGTTGTTGTTGTTTTTGTTGCAAAGTCATTTAAGTTGAAAAATGTGCGTTTCTATTTAAAATAAATTGGGTAAAAAAAAAGTCGATACTTATTTTTTTTCTTCATTCCTTTTTGTGTTGGTTGCGTCTGTGTGACACGAATGAACGACAAGTGTTGCCACATGTTGGCACAGATACACAAATACAGTTACATATGGAGAGCGACATTGATTGCGCTGTTTTTTTTCTTTACTTTATTTGTGTCTGTCTACGAATTGCTATAAATTAGGCTTCGATTTGGGTGTTTATACCCTCCTGCCACAGCAGTGCCAAGGGTTTGCTAAGTTTGTTGTGAATGTATGTAACAAGCAGAACGAGGAACATATAAATTCTTGAATGGTATCAAAAGAGACGGGTCGATTTAGCTACGTCTATTCGGCTTTCTTATGTGTGAACTCGAATTTAGAAGCGTATAAAGGTCAACGTCAACAAGCTAAGATTTCTAGATTACTAAAAATTGGTATATCACGATTATAAGCGCGGTTCGAACCGGTTGTGCCAACACGTTGCATGTTGTAACTTGTAGTACCGACTACTGCTTTAAGAGTTTATTGGATTCAAAAAGAGTACTTAAGATCCCCAAATAGTACGTGTGTGTGAGTAGCTTTAAGATTTTCAAGGAATGTCAAAAAGAGAAGAAGAAGAAGCAACATAATACTTTACATTTATAATTTATTGTATCTGAAAATTTACTGTTATAAATTTTGTGCTTTATCTGGGAAAAACAATTAAAAAATGGACTATTCTCGCTTTTGCGCCTAAACAGAAACCGAGCAGTATTTAATAATTTTGCAGAAACCAAAATCGATTTGTACCAACAATCCAGTCTATGAATTTCTATCGTTATCGGTTGCTTTTGATTTTGTTTGCAGTATACCACTTGCATCCACGCCTGTTGTTGTCGGCGTTTCTTCTCTTTCGATTGTCTCCTCCTGTTTTGGTATGACAATCAAAGTCTTTGATGTGGGTGGCATTGTAGGTGGTGTACGCGGCGAGGCAGGTGCCATAGGTGTTGGACCCTCCGGCGTTGTACGTGGTAATCCAGGAAATATTGGTGTACTAGGTAGTGCAGGTGCAGCAGGTCTAGACGGACCACCGGGCTGGGATGGTGTTTGACCCGGACCTGGTGGTGAATTGGGTGGTGTTTTCGCTGGCGGTTTTATAGGTGTTGTACCGGGTATCTGGAATTCCTGATGTTCCATCTCTTGCGATGATGCACGTGTACGTGAGCATGTCGAGAACGGTGATGGTATTGAAGCTGCCGTTGATTTTGGCTTCTTCTGTACCGCTGTCATACGCGACGTTGATGTCGCTTGTATCTGTCCTTGGTTCGCTGCATTACGTACGACCAACTGTTGACGTTGCCCTGGCATGGCACGTTGCACTGCATAGTGACGTACAGTTCGCTCACGCCGTTTGGGATCGAAACCCGCTGCATTACATTCTCTGGCCAGCGCTTCATCCTCATCTTCATCTTGTTCACCCTCATCTTCCATATCTTGTTCATATTCATTTTTGATCTTTTCAGCTTCATCTTCCTGCTCTTCCTGCCCCTCTTCGTGTGCCTCTTTATCGTGCGCTCCATCTGCTTCGTTCTGTCCTTCGTCGGCTGCTGCTTCACCTTTCACTTCTTGCCCTGCAGTTGCATGTTTAGCTTCACCTTCTTCAGGTTCTGCTACTGCTTCCCTTGGCATTGGACTGCTGCGTATTGCAACCACATCACCGAGTCCCATTTGCTGCGCCAGAAATTGCTGCGCCAGCACAAATTGTTTCTGCTGATCCGGTTTCTTCCAGCGCAGCGTATGCTTCATGAGATCAATGACCTTGGGCAGCATCTCGCTGGCTACCTGCGCATCGACAAAGGCAATGCGCATGCGTCGCGCAATTACATCGACTGCCGTGCAGGCGTACTCATGCTTGCACGCGTACACAATCTCCGCCTCGATGAAGGGAAAGCCGCACTTGATGCGCTCGCGCATTGCTGGCGAGGATTCGAGCAGCAGCGTGAAAGCATTCGTGCCATAACACTCGGCCAAGTGTTGCGCTATATCGAGCGGTATTTCGAAATTTTGCATCAGATCGTAGGGCAAATTCGTTGTATAGTCGCAAGCACCCTCGAGCGGCAGTTCCTCGGTGCAGCAATCGTCTGTGGGCTCGAGGCAGCCGCATTCGACCGCTACATCAATGGCCTGCTCTGCCATGGCACGGTAGATAGTCCATTTGCCGCCCACCACTGTTATCATGTTGCCATCGCTTACCTCAATCAAATGCGTACGCATCACGTCACTCGTATCATCCTGATCGGGATCGGCAACAAGCGGACGTATGCCCGTCCATGCTGCGCGCACATGGCGCCCCTCAAGTTGTACATTTTCCTCCAATGAACAGCGCAGATTGTCGAGTATGAACTCAACATCCTTCTGCGATGGCTTGGGAGTTGTTGTTACATCGCATTCTTCATCGGTGGTGCCCGCCAGCGTATGACCCTTCCATGGCAGCATGAAAACAATACGCCCATCGCTTGAATTCGGATTTAGCAGACCATACTTCCGCGAACAAAAGTAGTCCGGCAGCATAATGTGTGTACCACAGCTGGGCAACGAAATCGGTTCCACCTCATCGTCTTCCATCTGACGCACCGTATCCGTGAACGGACCCGTTGCATTGATGATGGTCTTCGCCAGTATGTAGAACTTTTTACCCGTCAAACGGTCCTCAACTCTCGCACAGCGACATATGTCATCCTGCTTGAGCAGCTCTATCACCTGTACATGATTTGCAATGTTCGCGCCATGCTGTGCCGCTGACAGTGCCAACGTCACGCATAAGCGCGAATCATCGAACTGCCCGTCGTAGTAGACAACCGCACCGCGCAAACCCTCCTCGCGCAACAGCGGAAACTCACACAGCACCTTGTCGCGTGAAACCAAATGCGATGCGCCCAAACTACGACCGACTGACAGCAGATCGTACAGCTTCAAGCCCAGCCAATAGAACGGTTTCTCCCACAGTTTATAGGTGGGCAGCATAATCGGGACCGGTCGATTCAGATGCGGTGCTATGCACATCAGCGTGCTTCGCTCCTTTAGCGCCTCTTTAACCAATTTGAACTGCTGTATATCGAGTGTCTTGAAACCCAACTGTAAATAGCGCACACCACCGTGTATTAGCTTCGTCGACTTGGACGAGGTGCCGCTGGCGAAGTCATCTGCTTCTACAAGCGCTGTGCGCAGTCCACGTGTTGCCGCGTCCAATGCACAGCCCGTACCCGTGGCACCGCCACCAATTACCAGCACATCATATTCGTATTTCTCCATTGCGGCCAGATGTTCTTCACGTGTCGGCAGTCGATTGCATGAGCTCATGCAACGTACTGCCGTTGTTGGCCCATTGGTGTTCTGTACGCGTATGGTGTTCACCGTCACATTGCGCAGCACTTTGCCGTAGGCACGTATTGGCAGTCCGACCATTTGTATTATGGAATTTGCGCACATCTCCTTAAACTTGTGATTCTGTGCTTCAGTTTGCCACTAAGGGCCACAACTGCGTTCCGGAGTGTGCGTTTCCCCCTGCGTTGGTTGTGCAGTTCTCGCGCCGTGACTCATC
This sequence comes from Leucophenga maculata, assembly GCA_035044805.1. Classification (NCBI taxonomy): domain Eukaryota; kingdom Metazoa; phylum Arthropoda; class Insecta; order Diptera; family Drosophilidae; genus Leucophenga; species Leucophenga maculata. The sequence goes on from JAWNNP010003108.1 coordinate 51,221, forward strand.
TACATGAAAAGGTTAAACAAATCATTTATATACGGCGTATCCAGGAATAATCTTGAAGACGTTGCTGCGGCAGTTGCTGTGTTTGTTGTTGTTGAATTTTGGAAAAGAAGGCCGAATACGTTGTGAAAGTTCATGTTTTTTTGCTCGGCACCGTTGGATGTTACTTAATTTTAGAGAACTACTGAATTTTAGAGCAACTACAACTGAGTTTCGATTAGAATTTCGAAAGCAATTGCTCGTAAGATAGAAACTCGGTCTATATTCTCTTTTGGGAGCATTTGGTCGAAGCAATCCGTGAAGAGATTCGCGAAGAACATCTGGAATGGGATTTGTGTGGAAAGACTCAAAATGTTGGCATCCAGAAGTAGTCAAAAAAATTAAATGCATTAAAATATTGCCGATTCTTGCTTCTATTCTATGCAGACGCTACTTGCATTAAAAAGACTGCCTCATTTGTTGCATCTTCTACAATCTTCGACTAAAACTTGACGGCTCCAGCACTCCGCTTAAGGGCTACAATTTGATATTTCTTTTCTTCTCTCACATTGGGCGCCAAAATCCTGATTGCGCAGATTGAAATTTGTGGCGGCTAACGTGGGGCTCGAAATACAAATAGTCGAAATATACCCAAAATTAATTTTAAACAATGCCGCCTCAAAAAAATAAACACACTTCATTGCTGTATTTACTTCTTTACTCCGGATGCACAGAAAATATAATTTTACTCAATAGTTTACTAGAATATTGCATTTGATGCCATGGAAATTATTTAACAAACACTTCTTTTTTTTTTTGGTAACTTTGATCACTTTGTTGCTTACGTCGCACTGGTCGTTAGTTAGTCCTCATCATCATCATTCCGGCTCCAGTTTGGTCATCAGTGCCGGTCTCAGATTCAAACGATTCTTTATTTTACCAATCTGCCAACGTTCTTCTGCCATGTTCAGTTCCTCGCCTGTATGTGAAACTACGCCCATGCCCATCTCGCGCTTCAGAAATTCGGTGGTTCTCGCAATTTGTGAATCGGTTATTTCGTCCGTCCACTTCAGACGCATAGCCATAATCTTCACAATGCGTGGCATCATTTTCAATGCAGCCGTCACATCCAGAAAAGCAATGCCCAATCTTCGTCCAATGACATCGGTCAACGTGACAGCATACTCATATTCGCAGGCAAAGTGTATCTCCGCCTCGATGTAGGGAAAGTCGTTGTGCAGACGTTTGAATGCATAATCGAAATTGCTGAGCAGAAAGAAGGCGTTGGTGCCGTACGTATCGGAGAGATGGCGTGCTATATCAATGGGTATATCATGTATCTGTACGAGCTCGATGGCCGTATGCGGTGTCCAGTTCTTGGAACCTGTTATGGGTGTGTACGCACTCATGCAATCATACTGCGCTGGCAGATCACAGTAGCTGATGGCCATATCAATGGTGTCTTGTGCCATAATGCGTGTCGTGGAGCCCGTGCCGCCAGCTACGGTAATCATACGATTCGGACTGACCTCGACAATGTGCTCGGTGGCCGAAGCGGTGTCTGCATTCAAATCGGGCAGCTCAACGTCCTCTGGCAGTACGGTCTGGCGTATGCCCGTCCAAGCGGAGCGCACATGACGTGTACACACGCTAGACTCACTGCTCAGCTTCTGCTTCAAACTCTCCAATAGATAGTGAACCTCCTTTTTGGTCGGTCTCGGATGCTTACTTAACTCACAGGGCACATCTGTGGTGCCGGCAATTGTATGTCCCCGCCAGGGCATCATATAGCTGAGGCGTTCACCCTTGCCGAAGGGATCGAATAGTGCATAGTATTTCGAGCAAAAGTAACCGGGCAGCACAATGTGTGTGCTCGACGACGGTTGTGTTATCGGCAGCGTGTCATCGCAGTCCATGAGACGCAACAGATCGATGAAGGCACCCGTGGCATTTATAATGCAATTGGTTCTGATCGGAAACTGTTCGCCCGACACACGATCGTTGACGTGCACCACGCGCTTGCCATCGCACTTATCCAGATTCACCACCTCAAGATAATTGCAAACTGCGGCACCATGCTCGGTCGCCGTCTGTGCCATGCCCAGACATAGACGCGCATCGTCATGCAACATATCCGCATAGACCATGCCGCCGACCAGATTCTCCTCATTGAGCAACGGAAACGCGTCCATTATGCGATCCTTGCGCATGTAGTGTACTCGCGGCAAAATCGCGGAACCGCCGACCAAATCGCAAAACTTTAGCGCCAGCCAGCCAAAGGGCACCCGTGATATGCTGTAGAGCGGCACCAGCACCGGTAGCGGGCGACTCAGATGCGGCGCTATGGAATTTAATGTTGCACGCTCCCGTAATTCGGTTCGTGCCTGCCGCAACTGCCGCATATCGCCCTGTTGAAGTGCACGGTGCAGCTGCGGCATACCGCCATGCACAAGTTTCGTGGACTTCAGGGAGTTGCCGCTGCCAAAGTCGTCGCCTTCCACCAACGCAGTCCGTAGACCCCGTGTTGCCGCGTCCAGGGCACAGGCCACGCCAGTGGCACCGCCGCCTATAACTAGCACATCGTACTCGCATTTTTGCAGTGCCTCAATCTGTTGCGCACGTTTGGGCTGACGCGTCAGCACGCGGTTTAAGTACCGCTTCGGTTGGTATTGAAGGTACGGTTGCGGTGTTGATTGCGACAACAGTTGCTGATCCGCTTGATTGCTATTCGTGGGCTTGGCACCTGCGGCCGTTGGACCCGGATTGTATACAGCAACCGGCGCTGGTTTGTTTGTATTGACAGATGCAACGACTTTGTTTTGTCTACAAAGTGTATTGCTTGAAATGCTTGCTAATAATTTCGGCAACATTTCCCGGAAAGTACATAGTTTTCCAAAAGGTGACACTAAAAGTTACTCATTTATATTTGCGAATGAAATTTAACCAAAGGACTTTGTAATAAACCGAAATTTTTATTGCAAATTTTCCGTGATTAAAATTTCTTAGCCTTTTTTTGTGGCCGAAAGGTAAAATGATGTAATGAGAGATTTCCAAAAGGAAAACAAAATTTTGAGTAAGGCTTGCTTGGTTTGGAATTTCAAAATATTGTTTCAAATTATTGAAAGTGAGAAAATATTGTTTTGGAAATTAGTTTGCTAAAGTGAATGTCTGCGTTTAAAGAGAAACATACCTAGCGCAAACACTATTCATCAGTGTTTGATATTAAAGTCCCACGTTGGGCGCCATTTTTTGGGTGATAAATGTTTGTTTATTATTTTCTTAAGGTGAAGCGTTGATTCCCTTAATGTAAAGAATGTTGGCCAGCACAACGGATAGACAGAAATGTTTAATACTCAAAGCCCCGCGTTGGACGCCATTTTTATAACTGTAGATTTTCATTTCTTTAATGCAAAGTTGGGAAACAGGAGTAGATTGTTGCCTAACACAACGGTTATTTTTAAGTGCTTGCTTATAAAGCCCCACGTTGGGCGCCATTTTTTAAATTATATTTATATAAGTTTTTTCTCCAAAATGCAAGCCAAATAGGTAATCAGGACCTGATTATTGCCTAGCACAACGGGTATTTATAAGTAATTGATACTAAAGCCCCACGTTGGGCGACATTTTTTGACAATTTTATATAGTTTTCAATATATTTTAATATGATTTAATTGCACAACATGAAAAGATTTATCTCAAATTTCTCTTCTCATACAATTAATTCTTTGTCGGTCAGTTTAACAAAGCTCGAAATCCCTTGCATATCCTTTTTGGTATTGTTTAACAAATCAAGTTCAGCGAGACAACATAATAAATAAACTCAACCAGCACGCATAGGGTCTGCGCTGTAATAAAAACGAGTTAAATTTTTAATTGATTTTTTAACTGCCAATTAAAAAACCCCCACCACCACTACGTACAGTGTTTCCATTCATGCTCCAAGTTAAATTAATGAAAATTATAGACCACAGAATGCGCTAATGAATGACTGTTTGTGTGCAAGCATTGTGAAAAATGTTTTGACACCAATGACTGACAATTTAAAGCCAATCAAATGCCAGGAGTCAACTGGCGAGGTGAAAAATGAAGCCAAAACGTTTGCAATGAAATTACTATGCTTAACGCATTAAGGTTGAAAATTTAATTACGTGTACGCCGCCGTGTGCCATACAATGGAAAAAAGCAAAGGAAAACTATTGCACGTTGGGTGTGTACGACCTGTGATAAACACTGTAAATGTTTAGAAGCTGGGAAGATCTGTATTTGTTTAGTTTATATGAACTTCACTTACTGCAAAATAGTTTAACAGATTAAGATTCTTGCCTAGATTGCTTCATACAAAGCCCCACATTGGGCGCCATTTTTTTATGAAAAATATTTTTTCTAAGCAGTATTCTCCCCAAATTGGTAAATAGGACAAGATTGTTGACTAGCACACGGCGTATTTATATATGCTTAATATTTAAAGCCCCACGTTGGGCGCCATTTAAAAAAAAAAAATATGTATACATTTTTTAAAGCTGTTATATAGGAAAAGAGAATAAGATTATTGTGTAGCACAACGAATATTTGTAAATTCGTCATACTTAAAGCACCACTTTGGGCGCCATTTTTGCTTGAAAATGTTCATTGTCAAGAAACTTCAATAACAGACGGATGGACATACAAGCTTTTTGATGCTAATCAATTGTAAACACAGTTTGTGGATTAAATTAAGCATATTTCTGGTTGAATCAAATACAGATCTTCGCGAAGGAACTATTAAATATAAATTTATTCTTCTATAAAACTTTCCCACAAACACATTCCACACCATGTGTAGTGCATAGAAATATATATGTGAATGCAACACTCGCACGTGGCGAGCGAAACAATACGCAAAGCGACAAGAGGGCGGTGATAGTCGTACTGAGCATGCCAAAGGAGCAGCAGCAGGACTTCATGAGGTCTGCCACTGCTAGAACTACTACGAATACTAACTAATGATGTAGGCGTCATCGCTGTTTAGTTGGTAATAATTTCAGCCGCGTTAGCGTGTATAACTTTGGCTTTTAAAACCACAGTCGTGCTGCTCAGACAGCCAGCCAGGCAGGCAGGACATAGCGTGCCGCCCGCTGCTGCTGCAGCAAACGCTTTCATAAAAGTTGAAAATGTGTTTATGTGTTTGCATTAAAATAGTTGTTTTGAGTATGCAAGCAAGAGAGGAATGCTTTGTCATTAATAAAAAAAAGCCAGTCTAAAGCCAGCCAGCCAGTGTAGACAGTGTCACAACTGTTGTAGCCAGGTGTCACGTTGTGTCCTTGGTGTGTTTCGGTTATTAATGCGTACAGCGTTAAAATTGACAGAAAGTTGTCAGACGAACGCACGTACTGAGTGTTAGTTGTTGCCCATTGAGTCATGTACTATTCAAATATGTATGCCCAAAGGCAAATAAACCGGTGGCAGGACAATGAAGTCTAAGCTGCTCAGCACGCTAATGAGTTTGTTTAAGTAATTTCGATTCATTTGTTAATTTCATTCAGCGCCATTGTTGGTTTTATTATTGTTATTATTATTTTTATTGTACAGAAGAAGTATACAAATATTTTATGCTTTGTTTTTGTTGTCATTGGAATATTTATTTGTCTCCGAGTTGCTTTGTCAATTTAAACCGTTCGTATGTCCTTTTGTCGTCATTGCGAAATGTATTTTTGGGTTCTGCTGAAAAGTTGTTAATCGATTTTGTGCTTAATTGATGTCTTGCATAATTTAAAGCAATTAATTGAAGACAAGTTGAATAAATATGCGACTTATTCCTTTTTCAAAAAGAAAAATATCGAGTTTAACGCTTTAAGTTGGCAGCTACTGTCACTCAATGCTTAGCAAATTCAGACCGATAACTGTCGAAAATTAATAAATAAAAGCGATTATTTTATTTTTACTTTTTATATTTTTTTTTATGATTTGCAAACATTTCACACTTCTTGTTTAATTAATTTTCTTCAAATTCATTTCAATTCTGTTGCGGCTTGGACCACTCAACGCTCAGAATTAAATGATCGTAGCCATGTCCATTCAAGATCTCAATAGCTGCAGCAGCATCCTTGCGAAACTTGAAGTGTATATAGGCAAAGCCCTTACACAGTCCGGTGGCCTTCTCACGTGCCAAATACATCTTAGTATGCGGTCCAATCTTCTTCACCAACTCCTCCAGATCAGCCTCAGTCATTGATTCCGAAAGATTTGATATGCGCACCGCCGATGAATCATCACGATCATGTGCACCGCCGACGCCGCCCTTCTGACCCTCCTTCATGAATGGTGGCACATATTTACCCGGCTTCGAAGCATCACTTGCCACCACAGCCGCAGCAGCTGTTGTAGCCTTATGCTCCATCAACGTATTGCTATCCATTGAGGTGCCCTTGTATGGACAGTTCACAGACCAATGCTCACCATTGCATATGCGACACTTGGCAATGTTCTTCGATGGATCAAGCAGCGGTTCGCAGGTTTGCTCTTGTTCCTTAGTGCCCAAAAATTGCATAAAGATTTCTTCGGCTGCCATTGTTGTCTGCGAATTGGGTCCAGGCTTGTCATTGTGCGAATCACCGAACTTGGACCAGCCGCGACGACGTGCCACCGAACGTGGCACCAACTGTTTGATGATCTTATAGGTGCGCACGACCTTGGTTTTCTTACCGTCCTCATTGAACTTGTACTCGGTTACATATTTGTAGTTTTCGTCGTAGTATTCGCTGGACGGTGGCAGTCCGCCATCGTAGATGGCCTCAACTTCATCGGCCCAGGAGGATTTTGGTGGTTTAATGGCGGCAAGCTTCATGGCGCAAATATTTTCTTAAAACTATTTTTTAATAATTTAGAGCAAATTTTTCAGCGCACTACACAGCTTGTATTGAAGATGAGAAATATCTGGAATTATTATTTAATGTTGCCAAGTTAACATACAGTTAAGCGTTTCATGTCATTTTTTAGTTGTTTTTTTTTATATAATACTTTGCCGTTTTAAAATGTCTTTATTTAGCTTAACTTAGTATTTATTTACTGTTAATAAGTTGCCAACATATGTCTTACACTTCCTGGCTTTCAAAATCCAACTACCAACCCCGCCCAAAAGATTCCCCATATCAACATTACACAGCGCACAAATGCCCTAACTAGCAAACGTGCGGAGAGAGAACGATGGAAAAAAAAACATGTGCCAAACTTCAGAGACAAATTGCTATTACCAATGTCCACCCACGTTGTTCTCCATGTCAACAGACGACAACAATTTTCAACTCGTTGTGTGCTGCCGCCGTCCAGGCTAGGCAAGCGTTGAAGGCAACCATGCCGAGTTACATGGCTTTCAACATGCCACGCCAGCTTCGCCCACGCTGCCAAAAGCCTTGCTTAAAATGGTTCTGGTGACGCAGTAAAGGCGTCTAAATAAAAATTTCCGGCTTTTTTTGGTCTGGTCTTCCCTACACAAGTTTGTAGCTGTTTGTTTTACCTGTAAATGTGCCTCTTTTTTTGTGCTCTACTTCTTACTCGGTGGATGATGTTGTTTTTTTTGGAAAGCGTTCCACATTGGCTGCTGTAGTCGTTGAATGCCTCGGGTGACTGCACTCTTTTTTTTGTTATTAATGTTTTTGTATATTATTGCATTTATAAACTGAGAATTTGTGTACAATTCCATTTTGTACCCTACATGTTGAAATGGAAACAAAAAGAGTTTTTTTTTTGTACGTTTTTCGTTCTGATAACAAAGAGAAATAGATAGATAGATCGATAGATAGATAGATAGATAGATCGATAGATAAATCGATAGATCTATAGATAGATAAATCGATAGATCGATAGATTGATAAATCGATAGATCTATAGATAGATTAAAGGCTCTATCTTTTATAGGCTTCAAGTTATCGTTATTGAAACAGAGAGTCAGACAGACACACAGCCATATATGCTATATACTCTATATTGACTTCACTTTTGACGAATTTAGTAGAAACATCTGCAAATTATTATTGACATTTAAAGTGTATTAAAGTGTCGGTATAAGCACATTCAATAATTTCTTCTTCACACTTTTTAGGCTCACATTTATATTTCCCTTTTTTTTTTTTTTGCAATTTTCATGCTGTGATTTTTTATCCTTACCCGCACACTGCTGCCCTCCTGCTTCATACTGTTAACTTATTGTTATTGAAGTTTGCTGTTGCTGTTTTTTATGTTAACTCCGGGTGACAATAAGCAAAACTTTTCCACTTCTCATTTATTATTACGCGCTGACTTGCAAGGCAGCCAGACGGACGGACTTACACAGTTTACAGTACAAGTTGTCGAGTCCAAAGCGTTTCTACCTATTGCTGAGTCCTTGGGTTTTTTATTTTTCATATAAAATATTTGTAAAATTAGAAAGCTTGTGAGTGCAGGCAAGAATTCTGTCTGAGCTGCTAGGCAGCACTTGCTAAGCAGCTTCTATTACAATAAATTCGTGGCTAATCTCTAGCTTTGAGCTACTCTTAAAAAATTAAAATTAAAAATTTTTTGAAGTTTTTGACACACCACAACGTTTCCGTGTTGCTAAATGAATTAAGAGCGAAGGAGGGCCGCTGCCAAGGTACAAATTTTATTATTTATTGAAATTTGTTTTGATTTATTTGAATTTCTTTGGGCAGAAGTTTGAGTTAAGTTGTAGCAATTACTGCACAGCTTGACACTTTAAAATATTTAAAACCACAAATCTTTAAATTTGTTCAACAGAAATAGAAACACAAAACAATAAAATAGACATTTAAATTTCTATATCAAATATAATACTTGACAGCTTAATTGATGTTACCAAACACGCACAAATGCCATCCATACCAACAGCACCTGACATGCTTTTGTTTCCTTGTAGCCAGTCGGCCAGCCATTGAAGCGTGCGAGCATAAAGGCGCTAATTTGTAGCAATTAGTCTGTGAACGGACAGCAACAATGGCAAGTTACACCCGTAGATGATAGTATGAAATGTAAAGCGCGCAAGGACAATCAGGCGACAACATTATTATGGCGACAAGTGTATAAGCTGAGTGTTGAATGTGCCACATGCCAAAGAGTGGCAGACATGCGATAAAAAATGGTATAAAGAATAAAAAATAGTGGGTTGCATGGCGTTCGACTTAGATTACGACTGTCTAGAAATGGCTATAAAAATGTTTAAGTAGACAACAGTTAAATTTAGAACAATTTATTTTATTTATTTTTAAGTCAAAAGAAGGGAAGAGAAAAAGTGCTTAAAGTATGAAATACATCTCAACATGTCTTATCGAATTAGAATAAATTTGTTAGGAGTGATGCGTAAGAACTGGGAAACACTGAAAAATTTTAAGAGAAATATAGGAAAGAATTTCGGAATACCTTCAAGAAGCTTTCAATGGTTAAAAAAAATATTAATTGTCATTTTTATCTAAATTTACCCACAAACTATGGTTTTTCTTACCAATCTTCAGAAAAGGGGGCATATCTGTATGTGGGGCTACCACTTCTAGTGATCCGAAATGAACCTATATATAATATTTTATTAGAATTAAAGTAAATTATACAAAATTTGGCATTTTTAGCTAAAATAAAAAGAAAAAATCTATTCGTTCATTTAAGTATGTACTCAGAAAGTATATATCGGTTCTTATGAGCTATTACCCCTTAAAGAAGGGTTAAAACGTTTATTAAATTCTAATTTAAAAAGAGAGCATGAGACAGTAAATATCTAAACTTGACGCCTCTATCTTCTATAGTATCCAAGTTCATGTTGTACATAGCCAGACAGACGGACATGTCTATATCGACTTGACTTTTTGTAGGGGGAGCAACTCTTTTTGTGTTTTGATTTGAACCCCAATGGAATATTTCATGAGGATTGATGCAAAATATATCAAAGTCGGTGTTTCTAGCCGAATTAACAGCATACCCAAGTTTTTTTCATACAAAAACTCTGAAAAGTGATACATATTTGTATGGGAGCTGCCCCATTTAATGGTACAATCTGGAATTAAATGTAGTATTTTTTAAGGAATAACTTCATGTGGTTCAAATTTTGTGTTTATAGCAAAAATAACAACATCAATAAATTTTTTTTCACACAAAAAGTCTGTATGAGGAGTAGGTTTGCATGTTATGTGCAAGTCCCCCTTAGGAAGGGGAGTTCGCACGTTTATTGTATACAAGTGATCTGAAGAATTGGAGAGTCTAAATATTTAAATATGTAGGCACTATATCTTATAATAGCCAAGTTTTCGTTAATAATACGGGCAGCCAGACTGAAAGACAGACGGACATGGCTATAAAGTGTCAAAGAATAAATAAATTAAATGATTGATCGTTGACTTAGTATTTTCTTGGATTTCCTGCATCACCTGCTTAGGTTTTGTGCTGGACATAGCAGCTTTGAGAAAATCCAATGCGTTTGATACCAAAAAATATTAAAGTAATGGAATCTTCATTAACCTACATTAAAGATGGCACTTCCAGTTAATTTGATGATAAGCTCACACTTGGACACTTGAGGTTGTGCTGCAGTGCATTGAGTCTTGCTCTGTATTCAGGGCGCGAAGTATCTGTGTGTCCTTTGTACTTCTTAGACCTACCTTGATAGAGCACATGTCGTGCCAAACTTAGGAAAAGGGGTAGGAATAGGGTAACCATTGTGCAGATACGGCATACAAATATGGCTTTTATGTGCAGAGCAGATCCATACACATTCCAGACACTGCATTGATACCGTTTGTTTTTAGGCACATCACATAAAATCCACTCATTGGAGTCAAAATCGAATTACTGGAAATAAAGAAGCTTTATTAAAAGAAATATTTGGCGTTTGTTTCTTCAAAATTGTCCTGCAGAATCAAAAGATATTAAATAAATTAAATTTCTAAAATTTGCTAAGCACTAACGCTATTCAAACTGTTTGCATAGACAGCGCTTTTCAAACCTATGACAGATGTGCTACTCAAATTGCACGTAATTCAAAGGTCTCAAACTATATCTATATCTATATTTATAAAAATGAATCTTGTATATATCTATGTATGTATGTATGTATGTATGTATGTATGTATGGATGTATGTATGTATGTATGTATGTATGTATGTTCCTTATAGGAAGCAAAACCATCCAACCGATTGAGCTGAAATTCACAGACGATCTTCAGTTCATTCAGGAGAGTGTTCGAGTAAAGTTTGGTCAAAATCGGAGGGGGTTGTGCCACACCCCCCATACAAGCGATAAACAAAATTCAACATATCTTTGCATCCATTTGAAGTACGGGGACGAAATTTATTACACATGTTAATGGGATTGGGAAATGTAATCGTGTTAAGTGTCAATGGGATCGGCAAAAGTAATCGTGTTAACTTTGGTCATAATCGAAGGGGCTATGACCCACCCCCCAAACAAGCGATAAACAAAATTCAACATATCTTTGCATCCAGCTGAGGTACGGGGACGAAATTTATTACACATGTTAATGGGATCGGGAAAAGTAATCGTGTTAAGTTTGGTCAAAATCGGAGGGGGCTGTGCCCCACCCCCCATACAAGCGATAAACAAAATTCAACATATCTTTGCATCCATTTAAAGTACGTGGGCGAAATTTTGTTCACATGTTAATGGGATCGGGAAAATTAATCATGTTAAGTGTGGTCAAAATCGGAGGGGGCTATGCCCTACCCCCCATACAAGCGATAAACAAAATTCAACATATCTTTGCATTCATTTGAAGTACGGGGGCGAAATTTAATACACATGTTAATGGGATCGTGAAAAGTAATCGTGTTACGTTTGGTCAAAATCGGATAGGGCTATGCCAAACCCCCCATACATGCGATACACAAGATTCAACATATCTTTGCATCCATCTGAGGTACGGGGACGAAATTTATTACACGTGTTAATGGGATCGGGAAAAGTAATCGTGGTATGTTTGGTCAAAATCGGAGGGGGCTATACCCACCCCTATACAAGCGATACAAAAAAATTCAACATATATTTGCATCCATTTGAAATACATGGAGGAAATTTGGTATACATGTTAATGGGAACGGATGAAGCAATCAAGTTAAGACAAGAGAATAAAATTTCATAGTTTAAAAGATAAAAAAAGTTATTAGATTTATCGGTTTTAAATATTGCTGAAAGAAGTAGAGAAGTGCTCAGAGTCGAGTAGGAGGAGAATATATTGTGTGATGATAATAATTTTTACTGGGCACAGCAAAGCGTGCCGGGTACAGCTAGTATGAATATAAAAATGAATGTCCTCTAGGGATTACTTTACCGTTCAACCGATCACCATGAAACTTTTGGAAATTGTTGAGTACATTCCAAAGAAAATGTCTGCTATAGCACATCTTTCTTACATCGCGATCCATTTTTTTTAAATTTCTATAAGATTTATAATTCACAGATAGTTTTAACATATTCCATAAGAGTAACATAAGAGTCTGCTGAACAATATTTATGCGTTAGGTTTTGGTGGGTGATCTGAGGATACCAAAGAAGATGGTAGGAGCGAATATACGCATATGTAGCGTATAAAAGTTTTATTTTTACCTAACATATTTTTTTTTTTAAACTTCTTTTTCAAACAAAAAACCAACAGGAATTAAATATTACGTTACTTTATCGGATGACAGCTAAGAAGGAATAAAATCTAACAAAAAAAAAAAGTACCTGAAGGAAAGAAACAATGCCAGAAAGAAAGAAAGAAACTACAACGAGCACACGTTTGCTTTGTACAATTTCTAAGCAGCCATTTGTGGGTGTTGTCCAACACTGTTTGCGTTGCTGCCCGTCCTGCAACAATGTAATTGCCACAGTCGTTGTCATTTCCGTTTGGACACACACACAAACAACAACAAAAATAACAGCGTAAAACATAACAAAGAAACAGTGGCGTCAAACACATTACTATATATAGTAGGGTATAAAAAAAAATAAAGAATTAGTAGTAGTAGTAGCCAACAAGCACAAACAGCAGTAGCAAACCACAAGCCACGACAGCGAGAACGACAACGACGATGTTAAATGGAAAACAATATGGCAACATTGGTGAGCGAAAAATAAAGCGCTCAACCGGAAGGAAGTAACTTGTAAGTCGGCTTTTGCAATTTGTGTGCGGTATTCATGGCGTGGCTTGCTACGCCGCTATGCGAGGCAAGTGTTTGAAAACACGTTAAGTTGAAAATAATAGGCTAGGACAAGCAAGAAAGCAGTCAGTGCAAACGACAGACAGTGCAGCTAATACAAAGCGACAGCTTACTTTGCCCAACGTCACGAACGTTCGAACGTTTTGCTTATCTAGCGTTTAACTTGAAATTATAACTCAATGTCGCCATTTTGTCCCTTGGTGGTTGTCCTTTAACTGCACTCAAAGTATGTATGCATGTCCTTACGTTCGCTCGCTCGTTCGTTGGTTCGCTGCTTTAATTGTCGCAATTAATGTGCGTCGCTGCCCATTTGTGGCCATCGTTATTTGTCCTTTGTCCTCTGCACAGTATCTGCTCCTTATAAGTTGCCTTTGAGTTGGTCATTGTGCAGCAGCAACATTGCCGCATCGCACTTGCGGTTAGCCACACTAGTGCACTTACTCATTCAGCAGTTCCTGGCTAAATGCAGCTGCTGCTGCTTTGGCTTCTTTGTAGTCTGCTGCATTGTTGTACACGTTGTTCTGTCCTTCGTATACTGCTTGAGCTAATATTTTTTCTATCTTATTGGCGCAGCGTTTGTTGTGTGTATCCTGGCTGCACCTATTTGCTTTGGGCATTCGATTGAGTGGGTATGCACTGCAATTGTGCGGATTTGCTAATGCCTTGGCGTGTCGCTTTATTGCAGGAATACGTGCGAAATAGCATGAGTTTTTTTTTTTTTTTTTTTTTGAGTTTAAGCTTTTTTTTTTTTTTTTTTTTTTAAAATTTATTGAACCGGTTAACTACTAAACTATAACAATAAAAATATCACAAAACAAGTAAGGAAATACAGTCGGGCGTAACCGACTGTAAGAGGCCCTGTACCAGTTCAGGTCGCCTAACAAACATATTAAATGTTTCCCGAGCTTATGACCAAACACATGACCACTTCTCACTGCGCGAATATGAATGAAAAGAAAAGGGGGGGTTGTTCAAATTCAATTGCTTATAAAATCGCCATTTATTATCCGATTTTAATGAACTTTTTGGATTTTTGCTTAGAGAGACGTTATCTCCATATTAGTACACTCAATTTTTTTTGTGCCGAAGAAATTTTCACCCTAAGGGGTGATTTTATGGGGAAGGGGGGGGAGGGGCAAAATTTCAAAATAAACTTGTGAAATTCCGGAGCAATCCTAGTCGAATGCAAAAAACACGAAGTCTCTATCTATTACCGTTTCCGAGATCCTTTCGTTCATACAGACGGACGGACGGACGGACGGACGGACGGACAGACGGACAGACGGACAGACGGACAGACGGACATGGCTATATCGACTCCTCTTTCATTCCTGACCATAATGGTGGTAACTTTGGGGGGTCTCCGACCATTATTTCTACCTGTTACATACATTTGCACAAACCCAATAGGCTCTTGTACCTTCGGTACAGGGCCTAAAAATTATAAGCATCGCCGTCTCCTAAGAGAGAGATCAATTGAGTATAAATACTGCTCTATACTATGGACTCTGTATGAGCCCTACATTTCTGCGCCTCAGTCGTCTGATTGGACGGTAACCCGGAAGAACCCGAGCCAGCCTATTAACATGGCTGCTCAATCGGTTGTTATACCTACTGGTGTATTTTGAGATTTCACTCTCTACCGTCTCAATCTGCAAGTCTCTGTGTAGGCTGGAGTTGCGTACAAACCACGGGCATCCCGTGATTGCTCGCAGTGCCTTATTTTGCAAGACCTGGATTCGTTTTCGGTGGCTTTTTGCAGCAATGCCCCAGATTTGTATGCCGTACTTCCATATGGGGGCAATGGTAGCATTGTACACGGCTCGTTTGCATCTTAATGGAAGCCTACTTCGCCTGTTCAGCATCCAATACATCTGAGCTTGCCTCACTCGACATCGGGTGACAAGGTTCCTGATGTGCCTAGCAAAGGTCAGTCTTCTGTCCAATAATATACCCAGATACCTTACTTCATTCGCTTGGGTAAGGAAGGTATTGCTCAGACGAAGTGTGGGTGGTGTTCGCCTTCTAAGCGTGAAGCAAACATTTATGCATTTTGTCGGGTTAAGCTTAATATTCCACTGCTTAGCCCACGTTTCCACGGCATCGACGTAAGTCTGCACATAATCTGCTGCGTCATGCTCACAAGCGGAGTTATAGAGCATAGCCACGTCGTCAGCATAGGATGCCAGCAGTACCTTTTCTGGTGCTGGATCAGCTGGCGTCGGAAGATCGGCTGTAAAAAGCGAAAACAGCAAGGGCCCCAAGACGCTTCCTTGTGGAACACCAGCATTAACAGGGTATGTTGTGGAGAGTTTATCGCGTACTTTTACGTGGAAGCACCGATCAGCCAAATATGATCGCAGCATCAAGTAAAAAGGTGCCGGCAGAAGCGCCTTAAGTTTCGCCAACAATCCAACATGCCACACTCTGTCAAACGCCTCCTGCACATCTATGAAAATACCGTTGCAGTACTCTTTATCTTCGAACGCCTGCAGGATGTGGTTAACCACTCTATGCACCTGCTCTACTGTGCCGTGACCCACACGAAACCCAAACTGGTGCTCCGGCAATGCCTCTTTGTAACATTCCAGTTCCGCCACTCTTGTCACGAATAGTCTTTCCCAAACCTTCGACAAAGAAGGCAGGAGACTTATCGGTCGATAAGAATTCGGCTGATCCTCTGGCTTGCCAGGCTTATGTATCATTGAAATTCTTGCCATTTTCCACATAGCCGGAAAGTGCTGTAGTTTCAGCATCGCGTTAAATATTAACGTGATGTAGAGTACAGCACTCAACGGAAGGGCTTTCAAGGTTCTATGGCATATACGGTCGTGTCCCGGAGCTTTGTTACCAGGAAGTTCCTTTATCACTGATATTACCTCAGCAGGTTGCACTTCCCTAATGGGAAAATCCAGCTGTAGTGGAGTCTCCAGTGATCGCTGCACGTCCACAACTTGGTCATCATCTGCTAGCTCGAAAGGGCTGAACCTGTTTTGTAGGTGCGTCGCAAATATGTTGGCCTGCTCGCTATCCGACTTAGCCAACTCACCGCTAGGGGCTAAAACAGGGACTTGCCTTGCCACATGCCTTTTTGTAGCCCTTGTCGCCTTCCACAGTGAGTAGTTTGCGTCAGCGGTGTTGTCCATAGTTTGGAGTCTGGTTTCAAAAAAGGCTGATTTCTTAGAGCGCAGCATCTCCTTCAAAACGTTAGTTGCTCTGCAATATGCCGACTTGTCCATGGGGTGTTGAGTCCTTATAAATCTTCTTCTTAACCTTCTTTTCACTTGGAGAAGTTCCCTGGTAGCTTGATCAAGCCGAAAACACGAGAATTGATGCCGTGGCTCAGGTTCAGATGGGCTTGCGAAAGCTGCTGCCTCCTGAACGTTACGCGTGAGTATTTCAACAGCGTCATCAATATCCTCTGCGGAGGTCAGCTCAGTTTCAGCGTGCACTACATTGTTTAGATGCAGTTGAAACAATCCAACTTTAAAATTCCTCGACAAAAGTCGTCCTTCTTTTATTATGTCAGTTGGCCTCACATTTATTTTGAGAATGAGTGCCAAGTGATCAGAAGGTAGGTCCCACGAGTCTTCGATGCTCATGAGCTGGCCAGGAATTCCGCAATACATGGCGAAGTCTAGGCACGAGGCCCTACCACCACGTCTGGTTGGGTGCCGAGTCGGTGATCCAGTGGCCAATATTTCCAGATTGGTTGAGCTCAGAAAATTAGCAAGCCTCCTGCCTCTTCGATTCGCTGTATAATCACCCCACAACCAGTGTCTAGCGTTCCAATCACCGCCAGTCAGGAAATGTTGTCCAGAGTATTTCCGAATGTTCTCAAAATCCACTGCACTTAGGTCATTCGGAGCAGGGGGGCAATAGATTGCACCAAAATCTATTTCTCCCAAGGCAGTTGAAACTTTGACAACTGCGAGTTGGTACTCAGGCGTGGAAACTTCGTTTTGAGGAAAGTGGGCAAGATTGGATTTTACTAGAACAGCAACTCCACCCTTGCGGCCTCTAGTCTGTATCTGGTTGGCGGCATAGGAAGTAAATCCGTATATTTGAGGAGCAATGCCATGATCCAATTTGGTTTCATTCAATAAAACTATATTAATCTTATGAGCAGTAACAAACAACTCTACTTCGTTTTTCTTATTTTGGATGCCATTGGCATTCCATATAAGAACTTTTAACTCACTCATTTTGATTGGAATGCAGCGCTGATTGAGGAGAGCATCTGTTGCTGCATTTGCATTAATTTGGTCATCATTTCAGTCATCATTTGCATCGCAGTACAAATTTCAGCTAGTTGATTTTGCTGTTGTTGGGGTAGCTCATACCTTTGGTAGTTTTGTTGTTGTTGCCACTGTTGCTGCTGCAAAAGACGGGTTTGTGCAGGCTGCTTGACGTTTTGGCGGTGTCCTCTGGCAATATCTGCATATGAAATATAATTTTCGGTTGTAGAATTAATCTGGCGGCGAGTAGTTGACTCCTGAACGCGCTGAGGTGGTTTTGGCACGGGTTGGTAATTTGATGGCTTGGGAGTAATAACTCCTTTTTTCAATAGAGTTTTATAGAGATTGCAGCCCCTATAGTTAGCTGGGTGCTGCTCTTTGCAGTGTATACACGTGGCAGGCTCAGCTCGTGCTCTGTCACAATCTGCCGATTTGTGTCGACCACTGCACTTAACGCAGATGTGCTCTCGCCTACAGTACTTGGCAGTATGGCCATACTGTTGGCAGCGGAAGCATTGCACTACAGCTGAGACCCGTCGCATGGGCTCAATAGATATCCGCTGGCTGCATAAATATTTGATATTTTGTAGTTCGCTGTTATTTTTTGCGACTTTAAGCGAAACAAAAAACAAATTCGACTCACGACCAGTCTTCTTATTCACGTGGTTGAACACGTTGCTCACAGAGTGTCCACGCTCTTTAAACTCTTCAATAATTTCTTCAGTTTTCAGGTTTTTTTGCATTATTTTCAGGTTTTTGTCCAGGGATTAAGAAGCTATTTGCTTTCGATCGTAATCGAGCTTTGCTTTTACCCAGACTTAAACCAGAAATTTTTGCTGCAGCTTTTTCTGAGCCGCTCAGCTGTTTTGCACGTGAATGCACTAGTTGGTGGCCGCAGCCACACTTTGGCAATTTAATAAATGTTTTGCACAGAATTGCTTTTGCACTTTTTTTTTTATTGTGACACTGTACACTGAACACAGTTGGTTAATTTTGCCACAATTGTGGACTTGTCTATGTTTTTTTTATTAGCTTATTTTGAATAAACTTTTACACTATCCGCGCAGGCGTCCGATGCCAACGAAAGCTCAATCAAAACTGAGTTTAAGCTTAGAGTCAAACTTTTTATGACTTTTATGACAATTTAGTTACTGAAAGTATTCTGCGGAGTCTATCCATAAATAACAGTATTTCTTTAATTAACTGCACTCTATATGCGCAGCATATATTTTAGTAAAATAAAAATTCTTAAGAAATTTGAATACTTGTGTTGCAACGGTTATGCCTTTTGTATTATATTTTATTTTATTTTATTTATATTTTTCCTTTTGGAGTCTTCAAAACCATTTGCTTAAACATAAAAATTTTATGCTGCCTACTTTCAGGCTGGTATGTCATTTAATATATTCAAAGCAATTTTGTGCTATTTGAGAATTTAAAATTTTTCTATTAAACAATTAAATAAATAAAAATTTTTAATGACAAATTTCCGGCATAGTTTGTGTAAATATTTGCCGAGTATTTTCATTTCAAAAGCATTTAATAATCATTTTATATGCCTATACACAAATGACCAAAACTAATTCACTTAAAACACAAAATTTTGGTTCGAATTTATTTATTTTAGTGAAATTACTTTTTGATGCGAGAATGAAATAAATATACCGAATGGCAAGCATTTGGCTGTTTGCATACTTGAACGTTTTATTTAATTTTTTTTTTTATTTTAGAAAATTTTGCTGTCAGCACTTAAAAATTAATCAAGCAAAAAACTGTTTAAATAAGCTTTAAACGGCACAAAGCAATTGAATAAACGCAGCTTGGAATGCGCCTACAACGAAAAAAAGTAAACAAAAAATTCTATATTTCCAGACAATTAAATCAACACAATTTACGAAATTATATTTAAGCTACAACACACCTACAAAAGGACTCGTGTACGTACAAAACAGCCTTGCGGCCATTTATAGGCGGCAAAGCGCTTCCGGTTGAACTTCCGCAGTCACTTTGACCCAAGCGCACAACGCTCAAAAGGGCAAGCCTTCAAATGTCAAGTGCTCAAGGCGCAAAGGCGGGCAAGCTTAACTTAGCTCGAGTCGAAAATTTACTTAAATTGTTTGGACAAAGTGTGAAAAAGTTGGAGCAAAGAAAAAATTCATTCGTTATCTTAATATGTAAAAAACTTTTGTACCAAAAAGAAAAAAAGAATAAAAGGGTCAGTGTCGAACGAAAATGTTTGCACGTTCTCGCACAAAAGCCCACTCAATGCGCTTATTAAAAATCCTTTTAAAACTGAGTAGTCGCTGCGGGGCAAGCACAAAAAAAAAAAAAAAACACAAAAAGGCAAAACGTAACGGAATGCGCCAAACGGCATAGAAATCAATTAAGTCGAATACTTCCTTAAGGATAATTGCTTTCGTAAGGCAAAAACTTTTCAGCATTAGGCGCACTCAATAAACGAGTTAAACAGAGCAGAAACGGATATGAAAACTTTCTCAAGGATATCAACTTCATCAGCTGCTGCGCGTATTACATTTTGCTTCATAATAAAATATGCAAATTTTCGAGAACAAATTGCTAAAGTTTCTAAAGGACTACTCAATGCTTAAGTTAATTAATTTTATTGTAAGTGATTTGTTAATTTGTTTTTAAAATTGATATAAATTGCTGCAAAATTTAAAGCTTGCCGCCACAAACTCAAATTTATTAATAAGGCTTCGTAATTATTGTTTATGCGTGCACAAACAGAAATTAACGAAATTATACGTTAGTTTCGGGCAAAGCATAAATTTGTAATCCCAATGCGTATAATTTAGCATTTCAAAGCGAATCATTTGCACACAGACACATAGACAAATAAATAGTGCCACACACACACACATATATATCTGCTAATAGCTATGCAAATACAAGCTATAGATACATTTGTATCTACAAGTTTGCATTGAAAACTGCGCTGCACATAAGTGTTGAATAGCAAATGAGCGACAGCTAAAAGTTTGTTTAACGATTTAGCTGGGAATTAGTGCTCAGGTAGTTTAGTGCTGGCACTTTTCTGCATTTAATAGCTTGATTGATTGTTGCTGGCTGTGTGTACGTCGTGGTTATGCATATTTATTTATAATAATTTATGTCAAGGGGCTACTTGATGGCGCAATATATGGCATGAAGTTGATAAGCAACGAGTAGTAGTTGTATGAAAGTTGGATAAAAGCGGGTTTTATTTGTTGACTTGGTATAGCAAACATACGTATAGACAGCATAGGTTGCAGTCTGTTATGAAATAATCTTGGAAACACCTTTGATAAAATCGACAAAAGGCTAATCAGTCTATAGAAAGCTGCACTAGAGGTATCTTTGGCAGGCTTAGACTTCTGCTAACCTATATAAAATAAGCTAAACAGGATCTTAAGAAGGCATTTGGAGAAAATGACAATCTAGAAATACAGACCTACTTATTTAAAACCCAGTTTAGAGGCGCAAATTAAATTTAATTCAATTGAAATAATTTTTTTTGCATATGTGCCCAAAAAAAAAAAACACGCTTATCAATGATTCTCACAAAAGGTTCAATTAAGGAAATCAATTCCCCAAAAACAGCTAACAAATCCCAGCGCATGCACAATGGGGTTTTGGAAATCCTTTGCAAACCAGCAGTAAAATGCGCAGTGAAAACAATCAAAATGAAGTAGAAAACATGCTCAACACTTCCCTTAACAGCAGTTTATAATCAAGCAATGCGTTCGCGATGCAAAAAAAAAAAACAACAAAAAAAACTAAAATGGATAAAAATCCATAAAAATGTATTGCCTAGAAGAACGAGTAGCAGGAGTGGCGCCCATATACATAAACGATATTGTTATTGCTGTGAATCAAACGCCCTCCAAAAATAAAAGCAAAAAAAAACGGCATTTGAACTCTCAGACCCAAGCACAAATGTTGGCTGCATGCCAGAAAAATTCATCAGCGCGCAGCACATGAGGGCATAATTTTCAAGGAAATTTGGAAAATAGATAGGCGGGTTGAATGAATAGTAGCAGCAGCAGCAGCGCATAAGAAAAGCTATGAATAGCAAGAAAAAAAAATACACCAAGTCATACATATATGCAAAGAGGAATACGCCTCAAATGCTGATGAAGTCGTCGTCGCTATCATGTGGGCACAAGCACATAGCATAGGGAGGATGGTTGTTTGTGTTGACTGACGATGATGATGATGAAGATTGCGTTTCTAATGCTGCTGCTGGCTTTATTTGGCAATTTGCTTTTAGCAGCAGCAGCGAACAAAACCCCAAAAGTATGCAGCAAGGTTTAACGCCTTCGTTTGGATTTTTGAATTTAGTCAAGCGTGGCGAGCGAACGCAATCAAAAATGGCAATGTTTAGCACAGCTTCTACTTGTTGTTGTTGTAACTGTAGAAGGTGAAAAGTTGCACTCAATGAATTTAAGGTCTCAAAAGGATTTACACGCGATTTTTGATATTTTAACTTGTAGCATTCTTTTGAGTGTTGGAATATTTCTAATGGAATTTTTATGAATTTTGCTGTAAGAAAATTTATTTAAAATATTTATGAAATTTACAGAAAAATGGCTTTCAAAACGTGCGTCACAGTTAGGCTTTTATTACTTGGTTTCTATCTATTTTTTATTTGATTAAAATACTTAATATAGTTCCAATTCGTTCAACATCCTTTTAATGTAGCCTAATTTTAGTTATCCTCTTGAAAAGCAGAGTCCTTCTAAAAAAAAAAAACAGAAAATCTCTATAACTTCACAACTAAGCGCATAATCTTGTTAGCTGCACATAGAAAAAGGACTCATAACATAAAATGCCACAAACTAAGACAAATGCAAAACTATGCGAGACAAAAACTCGACTGCAGTCGGCATGCACATAGCTGCCGAGCATAACGAGAGTTTGCATGCGCCACAAAGTATGCAGCAACTATCTGTAGACACGCACACACAGACCCATTGGCAGGACTACTATGCATACCAAGCGCTTCGTACTATGTTTTCTCTGCTACTTAAGCCGACGGCGTGCAATTAAGCCTACAACTAGGCAACATTCTATACAAAAAAAGAGCAAAACATTATTGAGACACAGCGTTAGAAAGAGTGCAAAAAGGACATGCGTTAAGCACTTGATGCAAATTATTTAGCCTAAAGGTTAACTAGGATCGTTAAACTACGCTTCCAAGCCTATGCCTGGCTAAATCTAAATTTAAAGACGCAATGCAAAGAAATTCCAAGCACAAAGTTTGAGGTTATGTTACTTAGTGGGTGTTGTATGGGCGTTGGATTTGCTGGCTGGTGACTGGCTGCTTGTGGCAGTACAGTATTATATGCCGACAGCAACAACTTCAACAATGACAAGTACAATAAATGCCTTTCAACTGCGGTTTCACATGCACTTGAAGTGAAGTGAGTGGTGGTGTATGTTTTCATGCTTGCTGCGCCGTCGTCGTCGTCGTCGAGTGGCAGCCTGAGTGGCATTGAAGTAGCACGAAAGTACAATGAAGTAGTAAAGCATACTTCGAGGCTCGGTGGCTGCTGCTGCTGTTGTTAATGAAACTTTATCTCTTGAGTATTGCAAAACAAAAATGAAAAATGTAAAACGAAAAAAAAAGGAAAAGTCTTGCATATTTGTGTATGTGCCGCAGCAGCTAAGAAAGATGCTCGCTCGCTGCACTTCATTTTCTATAAATGACTTGAACGTGTGTGTGTAGTAGAGCCTGTGAAACTCTTTATATCTCTTGGCATCTTAATTTCTCTTTCAGGCAACTTTTTGTTCGAGCTATTTTCTCATATATTTTGCACCATCGACTTTTTCTTTTACGACTGAAATGTGTCCTACATATGCAACATGCTATAGGGACCTTGTGCTGCTTGCTTTAAGCTATAGAGTGATTGGTTTTTTGTTTTTCCTACTTTAGACGCTTTTAAGTTACTGCTTTGTGGTTAACTTGATATCATCATGCATCAGTTAAACTGGGTTTCTGTGATACGAGTTGGGTTGTACTAATATTGAACTGCGCTTAAGTTGCAAAATATGGAACAGAAAATAAAATAAATAAAGCTTACAAGGTTTAAATATAATTGCTTTAAAAGTTTCGCACTTATTAAGCTTTTGACAGAAGCGGCGCGTAAACATTCTCCCCAGTGTGTTGTTATTTCATACAACCTTACTGATCTGCTATTCAAATTTGAATTTTTGTAAATTCCTTTAAATCCTTTAAATAGCCAAGTTTTCCATTACAACTTTAAACTTCAATTTCAACTTTAGCCATTCCCAATAAATAATGTTCGAGCAACTTTGCCACTTGAACTGCCAACTTGTTTTTGCTGTCTGTGGTTCTGCTTCACTGTCACTGCTGTCGATTGACAGCTTGAAACTTTAATTTAGCTCATTTGGAACTATTTTCTTTTGGACTTTTATGCGCAGCGAATTAATTTCAACGATTGCTTACCTGTGTAGCTGTAGCTGTTGTCTATGTCTATTTGTATCAAACTGCGTGTTTCTCGTGCTATTCCGACTATTGTTGTCACACTCATTCGCCATTTTGCTGACCGCGACACCCACATGCTTTCAACAGAATGCTGCCACTTCCAGTTCCGTGCGCCGTACTTCCACCATTCGACGACGACCATTTTGCTATATGGGCCAGAAATACACACAAAATGAACTTTTTGGCTTTAATTTGCATTTTGTCTGCGCGATTCAAGTTTTTTTTTTTTTTTCTGTCTCGTGTCTGTCAATCAGATTTACTTTGCGGTTAACTTCAATTTTATTGAGTTGTACATGTAGTCAGTTGTTGGTTTGAGAGGAGTTGAAGTTGATATCTATGGAACTCAATTTAAATTGCAGTTTAATGAATTGGAATAAAGGAGAATGACCGGGTTTTTTTTGTAAGAAGCTTTAGTTACGGAAAAGACTGTCTTGATATTTAAATTCTTCTATAACTTAGTCTAGTTATAGAAACACACAAAAAAAAAGTAAACAGTAAAGAAAAAAAAAAAGGCGCCCAACGTGGGGTTCCTTGTGGAATTTTTAGCTCATATTCCAAAGCAGCTTTAAGCTTGTAGAATATTTTCACATTTTAATACTGCAATCACATAGTCTTATTTTAAAACTAAAAAAAAAAAAAAAATGGCGCCCAACGTGGGGTTTCTTGTGAAATTTTTAGCGCATATTCCAAAGCAGCTTTAAACTTGTAGAATTTTTTGACATTTTAATACTGCTATCACAAAGTCTTATTTTAAAAGTGAAAAAAATAATGGCGGCCAACGTGGGGCTCCATGTCAAACTTTTAGTTTCAATCACATCTTGCAAAGCAGCTTCAAACTTGTTGACTAATTTGACATTGAAATACTTCTACCATTTTATCTTATTATAGAAGTAAAAAAGTGGCGCCCAACGTGGGGCTACTTGTGAAATTTTTAGCCCATAACAGCTTTATACTTCTAGACTATTTTGACATTGAAATACTTCAACCATTTAATCTAATTAAATACGTAAAAAAGTGGCGCCCAACGTGGGACTTCCTTTGCAATTCCTTCTTTCAAGCACATAAATCAAAGTTGCTTTAAACTTGCAGACTACTTTGACATCTAAATACTTCCAGCACTTAGTCTAATTTTAAAAGCAACCAAAAAAAAAAAAAAAAAAAAAAAAACTTCGCAAGCTGTAGACTGTACAGCCAAGCAACTAAAAGAACAATCGAAATTGAAGGCCATAAATAATTCCAAGCACAATGGCAAAAGTTGTTCGAGAGCCAAAAAGACAATGAGTCCAATCAACTAACCTCGGCTTGGTCAATCAACTTCGACCCTCGATAGTGTAGAGAATACACAAAACAAACCAAACAGCTAGGTGTATGGGTGTGTGTGTGCGCCCTAAGGTAGGCAACTGAAGGCAAACAGTTGAAAAGTGAGCCCCGCATACATTAAAGCAATGCACATTTATTCATTAGGCGGCAGACGAGACGAACAAGACAAGCTATGCATCATCACGTGGCATGTCCTTTAGCATCCTAGTCTCAGTACAGACCTTTGCCGAAAAACAAAGCAAAGCACCGTCTGCTATACAACAAAATTCAATGAAAATTTTTGCCAAAAGTCGACGAATTGAGTCGACTTAATGTCTAACTGAAGTCTGACTGACTGACAGACAAGTGAACGGAAAAGAGTGCAAGGATATACGAAATCAAGTCAACATGAAAATAAGCAAAGCAGCACACTCTGCACACTCTACATAGTTTCAAGCACAACAAACACATAAACATATCAATCTTAATTAAGATTTCACTTCTCATTTTGCAGTGAGTAGCAGCAGGGCAGCAGGATAGCAGCAGCAGGATTCGTTGTGGAGGGCGTAATGTGTATTTCAGGTTTACTGCTATCGCATGCCAAAATACAACCGCAGCACAAAACACTTTAAGTTAGGGTCGAACAGATTATGCTCGAATTGCTGTGTGTGTTCGCAAGGGTTCGCCGGAGCAGTGTTGTGATTGAAAACGCCTCAGGTTGCTCCATAAACAGTCGAGGCGATATGAGTCGAGTAGTGGCAATGATTGTTTGTAAGTCACATATTGAGTGCTTCTGCACAAACAGCGCAGCATAAAGGTTTACATATTATATCGATTGCTGCACTAATTGCTGATGATGTTTTATTTCCATCGACCATCGGGCAATGTGTGTGTGTGAAGTGAGCAAGTTTCTATTACTTAATCACAATCAGCTGCAGTTGATTTTTGTTGGTTTTTGCTAAACGTTTGCTTATTGTTTGAGGTTATGGTCAGTGAGTGTGGGTAGCGCTTATGACTTGAGTGTAGTGTGTAGAATTTTTTGGTTGTAAGGGTTTGGGGTTTTGTGTGTGTGGCATATGTAGCTTAAATGCTGGAGTTATGAAGCCTCATGTTGGGCAATTAACTGCAAAAGTGCTTCTTCAGAAAATTGAAAGTATTTATTTCATTTGAAGAATTTTGAAGCGAAGCTCTTTGTAGCTTGTTTTGGGTTGTTAATGTAGAGTAAGAGCATTAGAAATTGGACGAAATAGCAACAAGAAATTTATAGCTTATAAAGCATCACGTTGGGCGGCAAAAAAAAAAAAAAAATAAGTTAAATTATTAACTATGCTCTTCAACTCAGTTTGAATACCCTTTATATTTAACATTCTGAAATTCCATGTGCTTAAAAAGCCCCACGTTGGGCGCCAAAAAAAAGAGAGAAAATTAATGAATTGTTGACAACTTGCTTATAAACGATTAATTGTGAATACGTTTAAAATGTTAAATTGCAAAGTCTTAAAAAGTTACAAAGCCCCACGTTGGGCGCCAACTAAAATAAAAAAATCAACTAAGCTGTTAATCGACATACTTCGAATACTCTTAAAACGCCTAGGTATGACTAGCCTTCAGCTTTTCTTGAAACCACATCGTATTGTCAATGAATCAAACCACATTCAGTAGCAAGTCAGATTTGCAAGAGTTTTCAATTCTTCTTCTATATGGAGGTAGTGGATACTTTCCATCTACTCTGCAGGAACCGAGCTACAATTATAGTTCTGAAAGGAGATACGAATCCGTTGCGTCATTCTGGCAATGATACATAGTCTAGTTAATACACTCGAAATATCCTGATCCTGTTATTTGCTTATAATGAACCACGTTGGGCGCCAAATAGAAACAAAAATTAATTAAAAATAAAAAACTAATCAATTAAGTCGTTAATCGACGAATTTTCAAAAAGAAGAAACTAGTCAACTATGCTGTTGGTCGATAACCCTTCAGTTCTCCTTGAAACTGTCTCATGTAGACAATGTAGTGAAGGAGTTCGACTCACTTCCATTGATATTCTAGACAGAGTGCTCTGCCAATTCTTTGATGGTAGTTAATCAGTAGAGGAAAAGTTCGGAGAATATCCGATATCGTAAATGTTTATTTAGACCTGGTCTCGTTATTCAGCTGACTATGCGAGAACAGCCAAGGATCAAATCGAGTTCGATTATGTGCTGTTGGACTTGTTGTAATGCTGCCATAGTTCCCTGTTATGGTGTATGAGGCCTGATTATCGACTTAGTTTGATATGTTTCATAGAGTTTTCTCCACGGTATGAAGCTGTTTAGCCTGGTATCAGGCTTCTAAGAATCTGACTGGCGCATGGTATACTAACAGGTGAGACTGCATGAAAGCCGATTTGACAATTCCGCCATGAAGACTCAAGCACATGATTTCATATACGTCTTTGATTTGTTGATATAGATTTACCAGATGCTGATTCCTTGCTGCCAGGCTTACCTCTATGGAAATCTTCTTCTTCCATATGAGTTCTAGAAGGCAGTAGTCACCATCTTATATATATTCATATCCAGACCATATTTAGCGCCACTAGTCAAGCTACACATCTGATTGCCGTATGTTTATGAAAGGTGCTAAAAACTCAGTAAAAAGCCACATGGGAGTAAATCGAAAGGTCTCATTATTGCTCATACAAAGTGCTCCTTGTACCTATAGGGAGGGCGGATAAGTAGGTGAAACATCAGGCACTTCCCAACAGGTACAAGCTGTACCACTAATTAATAGTATGTGGTTGCATTCACCAATCTAAATAGAAAAAATAAATGGATTGGAAAAAAGTGAATTTTCTTGGGGTATTCACATCTAGCTTAATTGATTAATGTTTGGCGTTCTATAAGCGTTCGAAATATTTTAGCCTAGTGGATAATCTTTTTTTAATATTATTTTGCACCCAACGTGTGACTTTTCAAGTGTTTGAGCTAACAACTTAGTTGATAAGTTTTATAACAAAAATTTTTGGCGCCCAACGTGGAGCTCTATAAGTATGTTAAATGTTTTAGCCTAGTTGGTAACTTTTATTAATTTTTTTTTTGGCGCTCAACGTGGGGTTTTCCAAGTGTTTGAAATTAACAGCTCAATTGATAAATTTTATAAAAATATTTTTGGCGCCCAACGTGGGGCTTTCTTAACTTTGAAATGTTACAGCTTATTCACAGTTCTTTAATCAATTATTTACTCAGCGTTTTTCTTAAAGCACATTTTTAATTCCAGAATTACTTTCAGTTACTTGAGATAGTCTTTAGCAGCTTTCTCTCTGCCATTCCCCATGCATAAGTTGTTTGCTGAGCTGAATTGCAAACATGTGGACTTTGGATTTCTTGGCAAATAAATAATTTACGAGTATATAAATTAGGAGTCTGTGCCAGTTCAATGTTAAAATTTATGCTCAACGATGGCACAACTCTTTAAGAACTCTCAAGCAGCAGCTTCAACTTTATATCAGATTTATATATAGTTCTATATGTCAGTACTTTATGCGGCTAAAAAGTTTTATGATTCTGTATAAACGCATTGAATTAATGAAATGCAAACATGGCTACTTAACCTATAAGCAACAGAAAACAAGTCAAGTCAACAAGAAAACCACACAAAAACATATAAGCACAAACAGTCAAACAGTCAAACACTGCCATACACACACAGACACTTATAAGGACAACACCACTAAGTGAGTAAAAGCATAAACAATTTATGGAATTTATTAAATTGGCCAAGAGGCACTCATTGTGCGAAATACAAGTTCTAAACAAGGCTAAGACATGTCGAGCCGAGTCAAGTCAGTACAAGCGAAGGCAACACTTGAAAGTGTTTTATTTTATTTTTTTTTGTGTTGTGTTGTGTTTGGCTTGTTAGGACTCTATATATACACATTTATATATATTGTACGCGAAAGGACGCTAGCCCCTTGAGTGCTTTGTGTTGGTAAACATTTTTCCTGCTCAAGATTTTCAAGTAAACACTTGTAGAAAATTTATGACAAGTCGAGCAAACAATCAAAATATATAAAAGTGTGTGTATGTGTGTGTGAGTAGGCGTAATACATGTACAATGAAGGAATGAATGAATGCGCAATGCTAGTGGCAAGTAGGCGTGGCATGACCATACTAACTGACCGGCACCAAGTGCGTATTATGCTAAGTTGTTGCGGCTATTGTTAGACTACTTCCATGAAAAATGCCTTAGCGCCGCGATACACTTTTCTACACTGTGGGGGCGAGTAGGCTTCGAAGCAGCACAGCACAGCACAGCACCTCATGTGTAATCAAGCTTGCCGCAATTGTGAAATTATACCCAAAGGTAGGAAAAGTAATACCAGTCAGCCCATTAAGCTAAGTCGAGGCCAAGCCAGTTGACTTTTCTTGCTTCGCCTAAAGTTTTCCTGTTAAACTTTTAGTCCTGCCTTTATTTTTGGATTTTTTTAAAGGTTTATTGCACGATTTGGCAGCACATAGTGTGTGATTTTTCACTTCCTGCCCGTCTACTACTGCCCCCGGGCTTGCTACTTTTATTTCTTTGTTGCCTTTGGGCGCGCATAATTTTTTAATGCTATTATATATCCAGGCGCTGTGGCGTATGTGATTTGCTCTGTGCGAGGCGCCTTGTATACTTTTGCTCCTGCTGGCGCCTGTTTAAATTTATGGCAATTTAAGTTAAATGCTTCCTGCTCAGTGCCACATACATATATATTATTCATTGCGTAGGCTGAATTATTTAAACATTTTTGGAATTTAAGTTTTCGTGACTTCAATGCCAGGAGGCAGTGTATATATTTGAAGGACTTGTTGTAGGAGTTGTATGAATTAATAAGATGCTGTTGAAATTTTCCAAAAAAAAAAAAGAAAGATTGTAAGAAAGTTTAACAGATTTAAATAAGTTATTCACAATGAAAAAAGTCGAGTTTAAATTAAAAACAATTATAGAGTGTATGCAGCTCCAAGTTGGGCGCCAGAAAAAAAAAATAGATTAATAAAATATGCTGCTCGACTAAGGCTGAATATCCTTTATAATTGTATATTAATAATCTGGCATATCAAGCGCTTATAAAGCCCCACGTTGGGCGCCAAAAAAGTATAAATTAAAAACAATTAAAGAGTGTATGCAGCCCCACTTTGGGCGCCAGAAAAAATTTTATAAATTAATTTACTATGCTGCTCGACTAAGTCTGAATATCTTTATTTATATCTTAATAATCTGACATATCAAACGCGTAAAAAGCCCTACGTTGGGCGACAAAAAAGTATAAATTAAAAACAATCATAGAGTATATGCAACCTCACGTTGGGCGCCAAAAAAAATTAAATCAATTAATTAACTATGCTGCTCGACTAAGTCTGAATATTCTTAATAATTTGATCTTAATAATCTGACATACCAAAGATTTAAGCGCTTATAAAGCCCCTACGTTGGGCGCCAAAAAAGCCCTAGCAATCAAACATTTCATACACTCATACCTGCTACTCATTTGACTAAGAGCAAGCAATCCTAGTTCCTGTTGCCTCATAGAGCCTATTCAAGATCAAAGTCATTTCAAAAACAAAGAATTAAAGTAAATTGCGCCGACGACACTGTTGACAGCTAACAAAACGGAAAGAAAACATTCATTTTCTACTAACTGTCATAAAAATTCAAAAATTCAAAATGGTGGCCGCAACTACAAAGAAGTTGCATTAAAAAAATAAAACCCAGCAAAAAATTAAAAGAAAATTGAACAGCAAAAAAAATGTATTCATGTCGTCCTGCTTGAATCTTTGTGTATGAGTGTTGATTTTTAATTACAGAAAAAATAGACAAACCTAAAAGAACAAAAACCCGAGACAGACCTGACCAGACCGCAAGCTGAACTTGGACAATTGCCTAGAATGAATTGCCAGCCAAGGATGCCTATTGAGAAAATAGTCGAAGCAAAAAAACGAAAAATGGTGGCAATGCCAAAATGCCTTTGAATAATTCAACGTTTTGGCAACATTTTAATTCAAGTTTACATCCGAGCGCGCGTGGCAAGCAGCAGCAAAATGAATACAAGCTGACCGAAACAGGCAGAAATATCCTTTCATTTCCTCGCTAACACTTTTTCGACACTTTTTATTTGAAGCTAAGAAAAATATTTGTATTTATTTAGTTTTTTTTATGCGGAAATAAGGCAGTAGCAACATAGAAAGCTAACTAGGGAAGAAAAAAAGAGAGAAAGAAAAAAAATTAATAGAAAACTTTTGCCTTGTCTCAAGCCAAGTGAAATAAAAATAAAATGCGGAAAGTACAAATTATGCAGCAATTTCATTTTGATATGTCCTTTTTTTGCTTTTATTTGGTTTGGTACAGGCACAAAAGTAAATAGGCAGCAAGCAGTAAAGTGTTGACCGTCATTGCTGCCACATAGATGAAAGGATATTAATGTAAATGACAAAAGTGTTGCCGCAACAAAGTTTTAATAACGTCTCCGAAGACACATTCAGCTTTCGTCCTTTTTTTTTTGTTTTATTTTATTTTATTTTCTTTTTTTGTGCACGCGCAACTCTTGTTCACACTTCATTTGCAATTCTGAGTGTGACAACAGAATGCAAGCGAAATATCCTTATGGCGTTCAGCAGTAGTAGTAGCAACAGCAACCGCAGTACTTTGTGGTCAAAAGAATGCGTGATCTTGTGGGAGCAGCAGGAGTTGCTGCCGCTAATTATTATTTTTTGTTTTTTTTTCTGAAATTTTTTGTTTGAGTAGCTTTGACTTTATGCTTTGGGTGGGTGTATGCGAACAATGAGTGCTATTAAACTTTATGAAATGATGGACACTGGTAATTTCATTAAGTTGTCAGGCAGCTTCGTTTGTCTCCTTTCAAAGGCTACATTATGAATTTTTTTGTCAGTGAAAGTTTGTTGCTTTGTGCGTGCATCCTGACAACGAAATGGTAGAACAAAGGCAGTTAAGAGAGATTGTTTAAATTGTCTGCAGAAGAAATAATTATTGGCTCTTTATGTCAAAGCTAATTTAAGGATTTGATTTATAGAAAAGGATATTAAAAAAAATTTTATCTGAGCTGGTTAGAAATTTGGCTTAAATGTGATTAGGAAAGAGTAGAAAAGAAGATTTAGTTGGAATGAAAGTTTGGGTTAAAAGAAATTGAGATAAGGATAAGAGATATGAGTGCGCAAGGATACAGATTACGGGTAATTTAAAGAACACTATTAAGTCGACAAGAAAATGCTGCGCCACGTTGCATCCGAATAGAACGTAGCACAATAAGTATTTCATGTTTAAATATAAAAATAATAGGTTTGTGTCACTTAAAATAATTTGACTTTTTTTTTGGCGCCCAACTTGGGGCTTTGAATGGAATTTTAACTGGAATATGTAGAAGTAAGTTCAATAAACATTTTAAATTCTTTCAATTAACTGCTTTCAATAAAAAAAATATTTTATTTATATCAATTTAAATAATTTAAAATTTTTTCTGGCGCCCAACGTGGGGCTTTGAGTCGAGTTTTAACTGGAAAATTTAGAACGAAGCATAATAAACATTTTAAATTTTTTTAATCAACTGCTTTTAATAAAAAAAATATTTTATTTATATCAATTTAAATAATTTAAAATTTTTTCTGGCGCCCAACGTGGGGCTTTGAGTGAAGCTTTAACTGCAAAATGTAGTACGAAGCACAATAAACCTTTTAAATTCTTTCAATTAACTGCTGTTAATAAAAAAATTATTAAAATATTTAAATAATTGGTTTATGCCAATTTAATAAAATTTTTGATTTTTCTGGCGCCCAACGTGGATCTTTGTGTAGAACTCTATTTCAAAAACTGAGAACGAACCTCAATATGTACTTGAAGCTCTTTCAATCAACTGCTTTTAATATAAAACTAATTAGTTTATATGAATTACAATATTTTGTCGTTTTTTGGTGCCCAACGTGGGACTGAGAGTGGGGTTAAACTGAAAAGTCAAGTTGACAGACATGAGACCTTAACTTAAAAATATAGAACAAAGCAACATATCTTAAGATCTTTCCATTGTCATAAAAAAAAAATTTCTTTTTTTATCAATTAAAATAATTTGCGATTTTATTTGGCGCCCAACGTGAGGTCTTAACTGCAAAATTTAGAACGCAGCTCAATACGCATTTTTAGTATTTTCATTCAAATCCTATTCATACAAAACTCATTGCTTTATGTTAAATAAATCCTTTATCAATTTTTTTTTGGCGCCCAACGTGGAACTACATTTTGGGACTTAGCTAAAAAATATAGAATAAAGCTTCCTTCATACGTATTTTGAACTCTTTAATGTGGTGCTTCTAATATAAAAAAATTTCTTTATAATAATTAAAATAATTTGCAACTTTAACTGGCGCCCAACGTATGTCGTTAAGTAGGGCTTTAACTGCAAAATATAGAACTTTGCTTAATATCCTGTTTAAATCCAATTTAATAAACTAATTATAGTATAAAAATAATGCATTTATGTTAAACAAATCCTTTTGCATTTTTAACTGGCGCCCAACATGGGACTATAACTGAAAATACAAATAAATAAAATTAATCATTTTAAATGAAATGCAAATGTTTTATTTTCACATAAACCATTCGAGTTAACAAACAATCAACATCATCAACAACTACTGCTTGTATTTCAATCGATCCTGCCGACAGTAATATGCCAACACTGCCATATTCATAAGCCATTTGCATATCAGCATATCAACGCCAACATGCAAATCGGTTTGGTAATGCTTAAACAGCCAACCGTGCAGGCAGTTAACAAGCCAATTGCCTGCTCTGCCAGATAGCTAACCAACAAGTTAAACACGCTTAGCACCGCACAGAGCAGTCAAACTCAGCGATACGCATTTGTATTAGACTTGTCTACTCGTATCTGACTGACTGGCTGTCTCATATGTGCTGGCAGCATATCAACCAGCCTGCTGTTGGGGGCATATCTTAATGCCGCATAACCGAAATGCATGAATTTTAAATTCAATTTGGCATATTTTGCATAATTTATTAAACAAAAGCCAGCGAGGCGAGTTGAGTTGAAGTGGCACGCAAAGCATTTCAATTCATTTAATACGCTGTGCTTTTTTTTTTTTGCTTTTTTTAAATATTTATTTTCCACTTTCAAACGTTTTATTGCGCGCAATTTAGCGAAAAAGGACGCAAGGATATGGTGAGCACATATGTTTCTACGTTGTGCGGCATGGCATGCAGACAGTCGTCGTCGACGACGTCGTCGCTTAATAAATTATTTAGGTGTGAAGATTGTTAAATTGTGATATGCCGAGGCGGAAAGCATTGCAGTTAAATGCTGACAAGTTAATTTGGCAGCGGAGTAGACGTAGTGAGTCCTTTTGGTTTTGTGCGTGAATGTTGTAGTAGTAGTAGCTATGCATATTAAGCCATTAGCCGTTGGTCCTTAATATGAAGTGTGTAATATGTGTAAAATTGTGTACGGCATGTAAGTAGTATTGCACTTCAACACTAAACATTGGCTTAATAAAATATTATTGAAATACTTTTATGCCTGTGCAGTGCAAGGACTATATGCGCTCCTATAGCAGCCTGTTGAAAAATTGAGTTAATATTTTTTACTTCTTTTTACCTTTTATCGCATTTCACCTGCTTGCATGTCCTTCAGTGCTGCAATTGAATTATTGCAAAATTAAATGCTGCATTTAATGCAATGTTCTGCCGTAAGGATTCAAACAATGATGCACTCAGCCATGCTATACAGACGGATATGCATGGAATATGGCTTGCATTATGCCTGCTCAAGCGTGGAATCCTTGCGCAACTGATATGTAGTGGCGCTTCAACACTTCGTCATCGTACGGCAACGTATTGATGACACAATTCGTCTTTAATTGGCGACATCAATTCGTTAATTACGCGATAATTGTTTGGCATTTATTCAATGTGACAGCTTGATTGGCTGGTATCGAAGAGAAGCTCAAAGTATACTACACTGGATTAACTGGATTAACATGCAATATATCACTCCAAACTTTCATCCACTACTGGTGCTTTCTAAAATTCTAACAATTTAAAGCTTAAATCGCTAACAGAGCCCCACGTTGGGCGCCATTTGGTAGTTTATTAATTAAACCATCGATATAACGTCTTGATACATATATCACAGCACTTTTTTTTACCATATAATAAGCCATATTACTAGATGATTTTTTGTTTGCAACACTAGTACACAATAAAGGACTTCATTAAGGTATGCCTTAGAGCACTGCTCTCTCTCTCTATCTCCCTCGTCAAACATTAACTCAAATTTTCAAGAGATCATCTAACTTACTTTGCATTCCATTGATAACAGCAGCAGCATCAATGCCAAAGCTGCTGGTGTAGATTTACACAAAACTTGCTTCGACAGCAACACAAATTCAACACAAATTGAAAAACGCTTAAGCATTTTTACAGCATATTGAATTACGTTGATACGTCTTGCTGTCAGCGTCGACAAAAACTTAAAAGGTTCTTGCACCAAGGCTGCTTTTAAGCTGCACTTTGCTTTATCTCCAATGTCCTTTCTGTACTTCACAGTAGTTCATTTTCACATTGGCACATCGACTTGTTTATTCTCGGCCATGCTGTATAAGTTTTTTACTGTTGATTTAACTTTAGCACGTTTTCGCATAGTTTTACACAATCTGATGTTGGGTGGTGAGGGTCCTGCTGCTGCTTTCTTTCATTTCGTTGCATACTTTTGGCTGTTTTATGCTGCTGCTGGTGCTGCTGCATTTTACTATTCAAAAGTTGTAGTTTTTTTATACCCCATTTTGCTTTTTTGAAATTTAATGAGCAGGTTTGCTTTTCCAAGTGATTTTCTTGTTTTTATTGTGCTATTTTATTTATAGAAACGCTTTTAACTTTTAATTTGCTGTTGATTTTAAGCAGATAAAATAAAGCACAGCAAAATATTGCTTAAAAACGTATTTTTAAAGCCTACTTTCAGGCTGCTCTTGGAAATTAAACATCAAAGCTGCTGCCAAATTAAATGCCTGAAAACTAAATTTGAAAAAAAAAAAAATGGCGTACGATGCGCTGTACATCTCGTGCTGCCTAGTATCAACACACTCAGCGTTTTGTGTAAACATTTGTACGCGCTGACAAAGGCGCGCTCACTTTTAGATTTTTATTTAAAGCTACTGAAATTGAGTTGTTCTCGTCAGTTAGGACAATTCACTTTTTATTTTTTGGTCCTCACAGTCAAGTTGAATTGACGGCAGGACCTTTTGACAAGCGCCATCATCATCATCAGCAGCAGCATTGCGTTGGCGTCTGTGATCTGGCGTGCTGCACAAATGCCAAACGAGCAGCTCTGTTTGCATTACGCTTTTCAAATGGCGCACATTTTTTCACGGCACACATTTTTCAGTAACTGAGCTGAGTATTCAATTTATCAGACTGCATGTTGGCATGCCACATATGCAGCAGAATAAAAATGTATATATATAAAAATGCATACTTTGACTTTTTAATATTCTTTTCTGTTATTGCAAATATTTTGAAAACAGCAAAATTTGTTTGGTTTAAAAGTCGACGCGTCAGATAG
Source organism: Leucophenga maculata (assembly GCA_035044805.1). Lineage (NCBI taxonomy): Eukaryota > Metazoa > Arthropoda > Insecta > Diptera > Drosophilidae > Leucophenga > Leucophenga maculata. Next base: position 88,014 of record JAWNNP010003108.1, read on the forward strand.
ACGTATTTGACCTCAGCGCTGCTGAACCACCCTCAGCTTACTAATTTCTTTTTTTAGTCATCAATTGTCAATAAAAAAATTTTTATAGTCTAGCATTTGCGTGCTCTCCTACATATAAATCCGCAGTCGTACTTTGCACGTCTTCAATGGCAATAAAACTCGATGCTATTAAGCACATTTTTTTGTTGTTTGGTTTTTTTTGTTGTTTTTTTTTTCGTGAATGCGCATTTATATGGCGACAACAACAAACTGCTTTACTAAATCATGCCATGCTCTAAGTTATGGTACGATATAATAAAAAAAAAGGTAGTCATGGTGTCTTACATTTATTTCTTCGATTTATTTGCAGCTTATTTATGGCGCTGCTTATTGTCGCACGTTGACAAAGGACAATGGCAAACGTATTGACCAGTTGTTGGTCACATTTGTAGAAAAATATGTTGCCATACAGTTTGTTCAGTTTTGATTAGTCAATTGGTATAATCGAAATTGTTTGGCTCGTGTGCGCAGTTGATTTTTTGGTTTGGGTTCAGGGTTGGAAAAATGTCTTTTAACTAGATTTGGCATACGTTTTCTCGAATTATTTTTAAGCATTCAGTAGTCATTATTAATTGATCGGTCAAATAACTTTGATTTATTTCGGTATATCTTATAAAAATGCTTTTAGAAAAAAGTGTCGCCCGAGCAGGGATATATTATTGATTCGTTATTAAGTATTAATTATAGTTTGATCGCTCAAATAACTTTTAATTATTTCATTAAATCGTTTAAAAATGTTATAAAAAATTGGCGCTCGAGTAGGGATATAGTAGTGATTCATTATTAAGCATTAAGTGGTCGTTTATAACTGTTCGATCAAATAACTTTTGTTCATTTCGTTAAAAAAGAGAAAACTTAAAAAAAATTGGCGCCCGAGCAGTGTCATAGAAGTAAAACATTATTTAACATTAACTAAGCAGTATTATTTGATTAATTAAATAACTTTTACTTAATTCATTGTTTTTTAAAAATAGAACTTTGAAAAATTGGCGCACGAGCAGGGACATAGCGATTGATTATTAAGCATTAAATAGACAATATTATGTCTATATTATGTAGACATAAAATGACTTTTGATTATTTAGTTGTATCCTTAAAAAGAATTTAAAAAAAAAATGGCGCCCGAGCAGGGACGTAATAGTAATTTATTTTTAAACAATTAAACATTATTAATTGATCGAACAAATAATTTTTAATTATTCCATTGCAACTTGTAAGAAAGAAAAACTTGGCGCTCGAGCAGGAACTTAGTAGCGAGTTTTCAGCTTAGTGAAGTTATAAGAGTACACTGTATTACAAGTATTTATTTATGTCCTTCTGAGCTTGTCTTTCCATTTTTTAGTATTAGCTAACACATTAGAGCACCTCATACAAAGATTTACTGAAGATAGCTCAAATCCTTGAAAAATTACAATTTTAATTTTGCCAATTACCTGCAAATGTGTAACGAAAAAGATATCCTTGCAAGCACACTGCAAAGTGAACGTTTAAAAGTGGCTTGGCAAACTGCTTCGTATTTTTCATATAAATATTTATTTACTTTTTTTTCACTACGAACTGCTTGGTCCCTACTTGGTCTGCATCCACTTACAGCAGCTCATCTCAATCATCCAAACAAAAGACTGACGCGTCTTTTTTTATGGCTTGGCCTTTTGTACGCCTTATGCGCGACATCCCTGCTGCTGACCGCCACTCCTTCTTATTTTATTTTTTTGTACACTTTCTTTTGCGCTACTTGCTGCTTTTCGTTTATTGTCGTCGTTTATTTGTCTTACCATTTTTTTTCTTTTACATTTATTTTTATATATTTACGCATATAATCGCTTTCAACGCTTCGGCTACTTAATGTTGCAGCAGATTGTCCTTTTTTTCTCAAGCTTAAGAAGCTGCTTTCGTCGTTGTTGGCTTTGTCTACTTGTACTGTTGTTGTTGTTCTTGGTTATAAATATGATGTTATCGCTTTTTATGGTCCATTTTTATTGTGAGCAATCAGTCTTTGCTGCTCTGATTGTTTGCCATTATTCAAATGTATTTGTTTAATTTTTAGGGATTGTCCACATAGCATAGCATACTTTTGGGCATTAACGTTGCTCAGGCTGCCTCTGCTGCTGGTAGTAGGGTAGGAGAACTGTTTTCGTGCGGATTTTCGAATGTGTGTGCGATAAAAGTGTGCGCAACAAATCATTTTAAATCCGCAATATGTCAACAAATATTAGCCTCGGCTTTGCGTTTTACAAATCATTTTCATGTGGCGTCGTTTTTTGTTTTTTTTTTCTTCTGTGTGTATATTTTTTTTTTGTGTGCTTTTACGTGGCGCAGTTCAAATGTGTTGCTTACTTTTAGGCAATTTAGCTAAGAAGATTTTGTGGAATTGGTTATGCTAATACAGTTAAAATTTTTGAAGAAATTTCAAAGGACCTTGTAGGAGTTTACTTGTGAAACACTACATCGATGCCTTAAATCGAACCACTAAAAATTCAGAGCCTTTCTGTCCATACGGAACGTCGGGATTCGCCTATTGCTGCTTGTCCTTCATAGCCAGACAGACGGACATGTCTATATTGAGTTGACTCGTTAAGTGCTTCGATTTAAGCACATTTATTGAATACAAGTGAGCTGAAGAATGCGTAGAATAAACTAAATATCCTGATTTGAAGACTCTATATCTCTCAGACTCTAAATTCTCCATATTCATACTAACAGCAGACAGACGGACAGCTAGACAAGTCTTTATCGACTCGCCTAATGTTGCTTATCAATAATATATATTTACTTAACTCGTCTTCTACTGCTTGTTACATACATTTACACAAATTTAATATACATCCTTTTACCCTTTGTTCAAAAATAATATAAAAGAAATGCATAAATAAAAACAACTTTTCAGTGTTGCTGCTAAAAGGCCAAACCATGAATAAATCGCAGACATTAACTTCTATCCTTGTGAAGCACATAGCTGTTTGCATGTAAAAATAACAACGTGCTTCACTATTTATTTAAACTTGAACCACTCTCATAAAAAATCAGCTTTTCAAAAGAAAATATCAAAACTAAATAAGCAAAGCCCTAAGGTATGCAACAATTTTTAAGCTAAGCCGCACTGTTGCGTGTGTGTTTGTATGCAGTGCAGTCTAAAGCCAGCCAAATAAACTTGTTTACCTTTGTTATACTCTACAGCTATTTGCATATATGTGGTGTTCGGTATGTGTGTGTGTGTGTCTGTCGGTGCTCCTTAAAGTATGCAAGAAAATATGCGCAAAGTAAATTGTGCAATTTTAACTGCGGCAAATGCACTTTTGTCTGCCCTGTGTGTGTGCACTCAGTCTGAGTATTTACTGCTTAGTACATTGCATATTTGTCTTTTTGAACTCTCCTATATATGCTATATCTTTACAGTTAGTCTGTTTGTTTATCGCTCTATTTGCTTAAAAAAAAAAAAAAAAAAAAAACAAATGAACTTGGCTTTGCATACAGCGCTGACAGCGTGCTCAAAGCTTATTGAACTTCAACTGACTTTGAGTGCAAGTATGCCGCCGAATACTCGTAAATGTCATGGCATACAATATGAACTTTGTAGTCAAAGGAGTCGCTAGTAGCGGGATAATGTATTTTAAATTTGGTATAGAGTGCTGCATGCAATGTTTCCTTAAGCAAGGCAGGGCTTACACAACCAAAATAATACTAAAAGCAAGCAAGTTGATATTGTTTGAATAGGTTTCTAAGTAGTTAAATGAATTCTTTCTAAAGTAGCTGACATCCTATATTTCACCTTCAACTATGACCAACTCAACTTACAGTTGCTGCTCGAACTATTAAGTATAAAAACTTCAAATTTATAAATTGTTTAAGCAATAAAAAGAAAAATAAAAAGGCAAACCTTACTCATTATTCATAACTTCAAAAATTGAACGCAACTAAAATCACTTTTGCATCTCAAAACTTTCACAGCTGCTGCTGCTATGAAATAAAACTCCTTGCAAACCAAGCAAAAGAACGTGTCTTACAAGCAAAAGCTACAAAAAAAGTAAAAGAAAATAAAAGATACTTCAGCGCGACGTGCACTTTCAAACGTTCAAACTACAGCTTTCATGCAATTCATTTTCATGAATTATGATGCGCGAAAAGCAAGGAGTACGTCTTGCCTGCGCTACTACTGCGTCTACGACTACTACTCAGAAGCTGCTTATTGCGCTCGCGTTGCAGCTGTCCAGACTCGTTCGGTTGACAGCTGAAAGGTGTTTTGCCGGAACTGTTGAAGAAGCTTACTGCTTACTGCTAGTCAAGAAGTTGTTGAGCAGCTTTACTGAAATATCCTTGCAGGCGATTTTCGTGTTTCATATTTTAATAAATGATTGTGACAAATGTAAGCGCGGCAGTCGCGTACTGGTTTTATATCTGTAATTGTTTTTGCAAAATTTAAAGAATTAAATTAAATTTAACTAGAAAACTTTTCAAAAAAAGTGTCACCCCTAGTAACAAGTCAGAACTTCCATTAATTTCCACACCGAATTGCAACGTAAACTGAAAAACTTTTCTGCATGTAACCTAGAAAAACTATTCGCCGAAGAAAAACTGCAAACGCGCGCAACTTCTATAGTTTCTGCCACTAAAAACAATTAAATTTGAACTTATTTTCTTTTTATTTTGTGTTTTTATTTTGGTTGCAACAATGGCGCGCAATTGGTGCAACATCAGCGGAAATTAAGTGACAGCATTTTTTTTCGCTTAAAACAAAATTAATTTTCAACTATTAAACTAAAAGTTGTAAATAATTTTATTTTCTATGCTCTTTCATTGCAGGCAAACATACGCGTGTCCTGGATGCACAACAAACGGCGGTGGATGGTAATTAAAAGCATTTTTTGCTGAAAACTACTTACAAAATTTTTTTTTGCTACTGCAAAAATTTTCTTTTGCGAATATTTTACACTTTTTTGTGCTTTATTTTTTGTGCCACTTTTGGCACACGTCAAAAAAACGTACTTTGTGGCGGCTGTGTGTTGCCTTAGTCGAGTTGACTCATTTTCTACACAAGTACAGCAAAAAACTGATTTTCAACCCGGCTGCATGCAAAAAGAAAAATAGGAAAAAAAAAAGAATCTAAGATTTTACTTCGCACTCAAAGATTGCAGCTCAAGGGTATTAACATTAGACTAGTTTTTGGGCCTCAAAGCATAGAGCTTAGCAGAGCAGTAAGGCCGGCGTAGTGGCAAAGACAGCTTTTGATTTTTGCATTACAATGTTTGCTTAGGCTACAAAAGGATTACTCAATGCAAAGCAGCGGAGTTGATGCTACAAACCTTTGAGCAGTTGATTGACAAATTATAGTCTTATATAATTAGGCATGCATATAGATTGGATAGATCTAGTGAAACTACATTACACCATTTGATTTAAAGAACTCAAGTTGCTTGTATCCTTCAAAGAGGAACTCGTTTTTGCTTTTATTTGATATTAAAGTGTTGGACATTCACAGAGGACATGTTTGCATGTCACCTTATGAAAGCCATATCGACAATAAGAGCTGGTATATAAGCATCGATAGTGCTCTCTTCTAGCAACTTACAACTTCATCAAAAGTTTTAACAAAGAACTTAGCAGAAAGGAATAATGAAGGAACATGAACCTTAACTGATTGCATACCATGAGGAATATCAAACCATTGCAAAGATGACTCCCTGATGCTGGAATCTTTGATCTTCGCATGAGCAACTTCGAGCCCTTAACAAAAGTTTTCTTTTAGGCAGCAAGTTATATCAAAGTAACTTAGCCAAAGGATATTGACATCAAAGTAGTGCAATATTCTCTGACTGCCAGAGCTTACTTACTTACGTATATGGCCGTCAACCGTCCACCGTCCACCGTCCACCGTCCACCGTCCAGCCTCCATAGTCTTGTGCGCGCTGGCGCCAGTCGTTATGAATGCCAAGTACGGAGAAATCTCTCCATACCTGTTCATTCCATCGAGTGCCCGGTCGTCCTCTATTTCGGCATCCACCAATCAAGTTTGGGCCCCCCATGTAAACCATTCGAATAAGGTGCCTAGCCCAGTGTAGCCGCTGGAATTTTATGCGCTGGACTATGACAACCTCATCGAATAGCTCGTATAGCTCGCGGTTCATACCAAAGGACCAAATATCCGCGAAGAATCTTCCTCTCGAAGACTTCCAACGCTGTCTAGTCCGACTCCGTCCATGCCTCGGCTCCATACAATAGGACCGGGAGTATCAGCGTCTTATATATCTTTATTTTCGTCTGTCAAGAGAGGACTTTACTTCTCATTTACTTCTTCGCCTGATCTCCAGGCTGACGTTGTTGTTGCTGGTTATTTCTGTTCCAAGATAGACGAAGTTTTCTACAACACTGAAGTTGAAATTCTCCATAGTGACTGACCGTCCAAGACGCGTTGACGGAGTGCGAGAAGACACCAAGTACTTCGTCTTGTCCTCATTCATCGCTAGACCCATGAGCCGAGACTGTTTTTCAATCTCCGAGAACGCCTTGCTTTTTGGTCTGAAGCCACACTGATACCGTCCCATCAGTGAGTCCGTATTTGGCTTCAGCCTATTACACAATACGCCCGACAGAGTCTTATATCCAATGGAAAGAAGACTTATTCCGCGGTAGTTGGCGCAACAAGCATGGTCTCCTTTCTGAAAGATTTGACAGAGAACACTGTGATTCCAGTCATTGGGTATACGTTCATCGGACCATATCTTGCATAAAAGTTGGTGCATACTCCAGTGGCTCTACAATACTGCCATCATTTACTGGTGACTTCTCCATAATCTCAATGATTCCTGTTCATCCGTTACCAGATTTCCATTGCCATCCTTACAGAAAGTTACTCCGGGCTTAAAACCTTTAGTCAGACGCTTGACATTTTGAAAGAATTTTCGAGCTTCATTTCTGTCACATAACATCTCAACATGCTCAAACTCCCGCCTTTCTTGCTCCTATTTCTTGCGTCTGAAAAGGCGCTTTTCCTCTCTCCGTTTCTCCCGACTGCCAGAGCACTAAACTCTTATTCAATCGATACAGAACGAAGCATACTTTTAGGGCTGCTTTGTAGAATCGAATCTTTAAAAGAAGTTTTGCTGCTTGGATGTTTGTATTTTTATTTTAAAGTAGTTTCTTAATTTTGTAAGATTAAAAATTTTTTTTTTTTAATTTTAACTAATTTAAAACAAATATATTTTATATAATTAATTATTTTTTTTCTCCATAGACAACGACATGCCACGCTTTGCTGAGCCAATTGCCAACGTAACCGTCTCCATTGGACGTGATGCGCTACTTGCATGCGTTGTTGAGAATCTAAAAGGCTACAAGGTAAGCTAAACAAAGACAAAGACTAAAATTAATTAAACTGATTAAACTCAAATCACAAATACACAAGCAAAAGCCACAAACGAAGCCATAAATCTCTTAAGCGGGTAACAAGTTAAATTCAACGGCAACGAAATTTTGGCTTAGTAAATTAACAATAAATTGACATGCGGCGGAGCGTGTGGGGTGCCTGGGTAGTTAAAGTTAATTAAGAGTGAATGAAATGCATGAGTTGAGCAGTAAATTGTCTACAGTAGTAGACAGCAGCAGCAGCTCGTCAATCAATAAAAGCTTCAATTATATGACTAGCATATACACAGCTATTAATAATAAATAACTCGAAACACTCGTAATGAACTGAATTTAATTGCATGCCAGACTGCCGAAATAATAAACGCATAATTACGATTGATTATTGCAAAATCTATGGCAACAATTTATGTCGTTGATTGACCTATTAGCAAATTGATGTGAAGTGTGTAGGCAACTAATATATTTTCCTTTTTCATTTGCAAATTTGCAGGTCGCTTGGGTGCGTGTGGATACGCAGACCATACTCTCCATACATCATAATGTCATCTCGCAAAATAATCGCATAAGTCTCACCTATAATGATCATCGTTCGTGGTATTTGCATATTAAAGAAGTCGAGGAAACCGATCGCGGCTGGTATATGTGTCAAGTGAATACAGATCCAATGCGTTCGCGCAAAGGTTATTTGCAGGTTGTGGGTAAGTCGAGGACGCGTCAAAATTTAACAAAATTATGCTCAAATGGAACTTGTACGCAGTGCCACCCATGATTGTCGAGGGCATGACTAGCAATGATATGGTAGTGCGCGAGGGTCAAAATGTTTCACTTATGTGCAAAGCACGCGGCTATCCGGAACCGTATGTTATGTGGCGCCGTGAGGATGGCGAGGAAATGCTAATTGGCGGTGAGCATGGTGAGTAGTGCGCCCAATTATGACTGACTGACTCAGTGCAAATTTGTTTGCTTTTCTATCTTTTATCTATGCCGCAATCAACAACCGGAATGACACACACACACAGTGAATGTTGTCGATGGCGAACTGTTGCACATCACCAAAGTGAGTCGCCTGCATATGGCTGCGTATCTGTGTGTCGCCTCGAATGGTGTACCGCCTTCAATTAGCAAGCGAGTGCATCTCCGTGTGCAATGTGAGTAGCAACAACAAACGTTTATAATTGTGATAAATTGACTCATTGATCAAAAGCGAAATACATCAATCAGTGTGTTAGGAATTTAAACGCAATAGCAACAGAGACGAGCTACAATATTTGTGGTTGAGGTTCAATTAGAAATGCTGTGCTGTGAACTTGTATAAAATTTAAAGCAGTTTGTCTCAGTTGATATTACATAAAAAGTTAAATTTTCATATGGCTTTGCTCAACTAAGTCTTGCAGAATTCTTTGTTCTAAAGGCCAGACAGACGGACAGTGTATATAATAGTCGACTACCTCGACTACTCCTATTATTTTTCAATATTTCATTCGCTTGCAAACTTCGAGTGAGTCAAAAAAATTGCGCAAACACTTCCTCCAAACATTAAACTGGCTCGCCATTAGTTTTAACAATAAAATATTTTTTAGTAAAAGTCAAAAATTTAATTAAATAAAATATTTTTTTGTTTTTTTTTTAATTGTATTCGCATACAAACGTGTTTCAAATGTTCCAATTAGTCAATTTTAATTTGGCATGCAAACAATTTAATTATCCTTTTTTTATGTTTGTGATATTTTAATTGAAATTAATTTTATTTATTTAATTTTTTTTTTAGTTGATTCATTGTGGTTTTTATTTTATTTACTCTTTAAAGCAATTCGTTTAATTTTTAGTAATTTAAATTCATTTAATTGGTTAGTAAAGGACTAAAAGGATGATATGAAATATGAGATGAGGGAAATATGTATTTTCAAGCAACTGCGAGGACTTGGACTCGTTGCATCTTTTCAACAAATTATGGCTTCTGGTTTTCAACACGTGATGCATGCTTTTAGGAGCGTTTCAAACTATATGCGACTCCTTGTAGATCTTTGTTAGTTTTGTTAATTAATCTTCGAACAAATAAAAGTTCATCAGGCGTCCAACTTTTGATTGCAATAAATTTTTACTACTTTAAACTCCTATTTTTTATTATTTTCCTCGACCAAAGCCGTTCCTTTTAGCCACTGCATGCCAAACTTAATAAATTCTGTGCCTGAGTTGGCAAAATGTTTGTGGCTTAAAAAGCAGTCATTCATTAATTTCATTGTAAATGTGAAGCCAATATGTGAGCAAGCGAACGAACGAACCAACCAACAAACGAAGGAGCGAACGTGTGCAGCCTGGAGCGTGAACGTTTACAACAGCAATGGCGACAGGTAGCGAACTAACAGCACTGACACTAACACCAACAAGTACAAACAAACAAACAGACAGATACACATACACATCGAGCTACTGCAAGGACGATGGCAATGCATACAGGTAAATTAATTTAACGTGACTGCAATGGCGATAGTACACCAAAATGGCGGCTTTGAATATGCAATGCAACACCAACAAGGGCATATATACCAGCTACTTATGTATGTGTATGTGTGTGCATGTTTGTTTTTGTATGCTTATTGGTTTCGCTCGCTTGTTTGGTCCTATGCCGCATCACAACGCATCGCAACGCAACGCTATGGTTTGGTTGGATTCGGTTTTCGTTTGCGTTTGGCTCTGTTAAATTTCTCTAGGCACACTTTACGCGGCGTCACGCGCTGTCATTGTCCTGTGTATTTTACGCATTAAATAACGTGACCAGCACACATACATCCTATATACGAGCATATATAGTTTCGATTCCACATCAGCGCTTGTGGCATAATATGTACGCGCATGTATGCGAATGTGTATATGTGTCAGTCTGCATGCTTCAAATTTGCGGCTGCCACATTTGGCGTTGTAGGCGAAATGTTTGCCGCAATTATTGCATAAGTTCCTATGCATTCTAGGCTTGTCTATGTTGGGGGGCTAATAAAAGTTTACTTAACTGCAACAAAATTGGGAAATGTTGTAGATCGTTCCTTATGAGGATTGCTGTAGTACATTGCTGCATTGGAAGGACGATTATTTGGAAAAGCATAGATTTTGATCGACATTGAGCCTCCTAATTGTGTCTCGCGGAGGAGTAATAATATCTATCCCGTGTAGCTGCACGAACTGGTCTACTTAAACGATTTTCTTTAGCACCTGCAATCTCAGCTATATCAATTGTGTAAACTTTTTATGTAGAACTAACTAAATTTAACTAAATGTAAAGCAATATTATGTACCACTTTAATTCCAGTTCCACCCATGCTATCCATACCAAACCAACTGGAAGGCGCATATGTCGGACAGGATGTTATGCTTGAATGTCATACCGAAGCATATCCTGCCTCAATTAACTACTGGACTACCGAACGTGGTGATATGATTATATCGGGTAAGTCTTACTGAAATATGGCTGCAACATGAAATGCATTTTTATTGCTTTGGGAAAATGCGAAAAAAAAGAAGAGCAGCGAAAAACCGTGCATAAATTAATGCATATCATTATTAAATCATGCACGAAATGAAAGAGCGATGTTTTGCAACTTTTATCGCTTGCGTTTTTAATGCAATAAATCCATCAATAGTCTGTGCAACTAACAGATAGGCAGACGACACATATAGACAGCCATATACAGTCTATCCGATTTTGTATAGTTTCGCATGCCAGCTGTCATACGTTGTCAAATTGTTGCAAAATGCAGCATGTTCGAAACTGAGAGCTGTTAAAGTATGAAACGAATATGCATATAAAGTGTATTGTTGGCAGCATTATTAACTGAAAAGCGTTTTGTAAATGAGCTTACAATGTAATCAACAACAACAGCAACAACAAAGTGTTGGTATTATATTGCAGTTGCTAAAGTGAGTAAAAGTTGAAAGACAGTGGCCTACAGATAGACTGACAGACAGACAGACAGACAGCTAAAATGCGTATGTCATGCTGAGAGTAGTATGCATTGCAGTCAGGAAATCTGGCAGCTGGCTGTACAACGTCGAGAAAATGCAACCAATTTCATGGACAATGCAGCAGCAACATACGTGCCATACACATTGAAATTAAAAGTGAAATACATTTGTGGGCGAGGCAAGCATATATTAAAACAATGCAATGCATTGGTGAGAAAGAGCGCGATACTATTTTGTGGCAAGGAGTAGTGTGGCAGGATATGCAGCGCCACCAACGCACAATGTTGCTTGCTGCGTATTTTATTGTTTTCAGCTCGTCTGTGTATATCCACATATTACGCCTCGCCTGCGACATGTGTAGCAGCGCGTAATGGCGAACTGCGCCGAAAAGTATGCAGCATAAAAAAATGCTGCAGTCTATTTAATTGCGCAGAATTTAAGTCGAGTATTTAACGAATTTTTATATTTGTTTATTTTTTTTTTTAAAGTCGAAAAAAACAAATTTTATTTATTTATTATTATTTTTGCAAGTTAAATGCAATTAAAATAAATTAAATTAAACAAATGCTATTAAATGCTAATAAGCTGAACTGCAGAACTGTTGTGAAAATAATTTAAATAATTTTTTTATAGAAGAATGCAATTTTGGGAAACAAAAGAAATTGTTAAAGTTTTTATAGTTTTCACATATGCTTCGAAATAATTCCGTGTAATTGCGTGTTTTAAGTAGGTCTGTAGGACCTGGTACTATAGTGGCATTTTTTCAAATATTTACCATATGTCCTTGCAAATCTCCAACGAGCATTTTAAGATAATATTGACCGTAATGAAAAATTATTACAAAAACCTAGTGGAGGCATTTACAGTTCAATGTCTTAAAATGCGCGTAGCATACTGACATGGAGATTCTATATCTGTGCCCATAGAGTTTCCACACAAATATTCAGAAAGATTCGATAGAATTTCAGTGTTTAGTTCCCATTTTTAACAGTTCCCATTTTTACAGACATTTATACAGACGGGCGGAAAAAACTGTTTTTTAGCTGTGTCCTGCCTTTGACAGAATCAGTACTGACAGATAGAATCGAAAGATATAGAAAACTACGAATAATTGTTATTAAAAACGTAGGATGAAGAATTAAGTTCCGATAATGTGGAATTCTATGATTTAACAAATAAATCGAGGGATGTGAAATTTAGGTCGGCAGTTATGGATTGGATATCGTAAGAAATGGAATCCAAATCTTAAGTAATGGAATTGAAATCGTCTAAAATGGGGAATTGAAGTCGTAGCTAATGTGAAATTTGAATCGGAAGATGTTGAATTAAAAAGTGAAGATGAAGAATTGAAATCATATAAAGTGGAATTGGAATCATAAAAATGGAATCGATATCTTAGAAATAGATCTCAATTAGTAGGAAATTTAAAGCATATCGCAGGAAATGGAATTAGAATCGTCAATTTTTTTTTTTTTTAAATTTATTGAACGGGTTAAAAAATTGTTTTAAACTTCAACGTCTCCTAAGAGAGAGATCAAATGTGTATTAATACTGTTTGAGCCCTACATTTCTGCCGCTCATTCGTCTGATTGGACGGTAACCCGGAAGAACCCGAGCCAGTCTGTTAACATGGCTAGTCAATCGGTTGTTATACCTACTAGTGTATCTTGAGATTTCACTCTATACCGTCTCAATCTCCAGATCTCTGTTTAGGCTGGAGTTGGGTACAAAACACGGGCATCCCTTATTTGCACGCAGTGCCTTATTTTGCAAAACCAGGATTCGCTTTCGGTGGCTTTTTGCAGCAATGCCCCAGATTTGTATGCCGTACTTCCATATGGGGGCAATGTTAGCATTGCATCTTCAGCATCCAATACATCTGAGCTTGCCTCACTCGACAACGGATAACAAGGTTCCTGATGTGCCTAGCAAAGTCCAGTCTTCTGTCTAATGTTATACCCAGATACCTTACTTCATTTGCTTGGATAAGCAAGGTATTGCTCAGACGAAGTGCGGATGGTGTTCTCCTTCTAAGTGTGAAACAAACATTTATGCATTTGGTCGGGTTAAGCTTAATGTTCCACTGCTTAGCCCACGTTTCCACGGCATCGACGTAAGTCTGCACATAATCGAAAATATGTAAGATATGTAATATAAATCGTACGAAACTAATTTGAAATTGTAAGATTCGAAAATCGTATTATGTTGAAATTATAAAAAAAAACTGTAAATCGAACAATGTGGAATTAAAATCGTGAGATGTGCACTTCAATTCGGATGAAATGATATCGAAACCGGAATATGTGGAATTCAAATCATAAAAAAAAAAAAATTAAATCGAAAGGTTTAAAATTCTAAACGTATAATATGAAATTAATATGGTATTGCGAAACCATAAAAAATAATCGAAATCAAAAAAGGTGAAATTGAAAATCGATTGTCGAATTGAGAGCGTATTGAATGGTATCGAATGTGGAATCGTTAGAAATGAAATTAAAATTTGTAGGAAATGGTATCTATATCGTTCTATGTGGAATTAATATCACAGAAAAGGCAGCAAAATAGTAAGATGTTAAATTTAAAAGAGTTGATTTGGAATTTAAATCGTATGAAATGGTATAGATATTATAATGATTGGAATTGAAACCATATAAAGAAGAGTCCAAATCGTCAGATGTGAAATTGATTTAATATTGAATTTAATATATTTGGCATTATAAGTTGTGGAACTGAAATCGAATGAAATGCTAACGAAATCGTAATATGTGGAATTAAAATCATAAAAAAGGTTTCAAAATCGTAAAATTGTGGAATTTTTGGATGAATTACAATCGGAAGTTGTAGAATTGAAAACAGAAGCTGTTTATTTCAAAGATTTGACATTAGGAAGGCAGGCTTTCTATTCATATTCATTGGAGGTTTGTTTTTTAAAGTGGCGGGTTCCAAGCCCGCCGCACCAACCCCTTATTAAAAGATGGGGGCCCCTTCGCCTTCTCACGTTAGCTCACCTCTGAACTGGTGCTCAGAAGCTACCCAGGAGATACATGTCCTAACGAACGTGTGAGTTGCTTGGACCGTTTGACACAAGAATCATTGTTGGCCATTCCCAAGTGAATGGCAGTCAACAACTTTTCTCACAATGTGAACTTGTCCAAACAAGCCCCAATCTCCCATTCCCTGTGGAATTGATATTGTAAAATGGGAAATAAAATCGGATGCTATGCATATATTGAATTGAAATGTTGATATGTGAAATTGAAAACTGTAAATAGTAGAATTGAAAATGAATATGTATGAATTGGAATCAGAATATGTAGAATTAAAATCGGAAGATAGGTATTTAGAGTTTAAAAACAGGGAATTAAATCGTAATATGTTGAAATATTGCTAAGAAATTGAATCGGAAAATAAAAAATCGAAGTAGTAAGATTTATATTTTTAAACAGAAGATGTAGAAATGAAATTAAAAGATGTTGAACAGAAAACATAAAAACTGTAGTTCTAATGTCTGCTGCCCGTCATCTTGGCAGATATTGAACTGTTGTGGTTAGACTTTAAATTCTTTTAAGAATAAAAATGAAGCCTCTTTTGACATGCTTTACTATGTTGCTGACATCAATCTTGTAGAAATTTGATATAGATTATAAGGAATTAAGCCGACAGAGTTTAAGTATAGTACGGCTCAGTCGTAAGATGTGGAATGTAACTCTGACAATGAGAAAGCTTAAATTTAAAATGTGAAATTAAAATCGTAAGATGTGGAATCTAAAAACTTAAGGATTAGAATTTAAATTGAAAGATGTGTAATTGAAAATGGAAAATATGAAACATGAAGGATATTTTTTTGTATGTTTTGACAGTAGTTGATGTCGGATGTTGTTGAATTGAGATCGTAAAATATGAAATTAAATGATGTTGAATTGAAACCAAAAGATTTCCAATTATATTTACAAACATTTATTTAATTAGAACATTTAAACGTCATAAAAATATATAAATTATAATAACTGTTTATTGTTTTATCTAAAAAAAAATTGGTATCATATTTATATGCTCAAATAATCTAATACTAGTCAAAATACTTCTCCCAGCTATACACGTACTTATTTAGTCTATATAACAATATAACAAATTTCAAATATAAACTAGCAACAAATGATTAAATAAAAAATTTAACAAAATCATGCATTATTCAATTTTTTTTTTTTTTTAAATAATAATTTGACAAAAAGCAAAAATTTAATTTTCGATACAGGAATATAATGCAAAATAAGCGTTTGGCGGCAGCGCACAAATCATTAGCAAAATAAAAGCAATACCATCGGCCACAATACACAGATATACACACACACACACTCGCACAACTGCAATTGCACAACGAATAAAGCAAATGCGACGCCAAATATTCAATAACAAATTACGCGGCGTATGATTAATTTTTCTCTTTGTATGCAGGCGAAAAATATTCAAAATATTGGCAGACAGATGAACAAGCAACAAAACATTGTCTATTATATTTTTTTGTCGTTGTTATTATTATACACTGCATATATAGTGTAGAAAGGTGTATTATATTTTTCCAAAGGATTGTAACAATGAATCAAAGCTGCGGTAAGAATTTAAATATTCGCATTTAATATAAAAAGTTTAGTCGATATACACTAGTCTGTCTGTCTCCGAACTTCGAGAACTATACATACAATCTGGAGTGACCTAAAAGTCATATTTTATAATAAAAGCAATAAATTGAAATCAGTAGATGTGGAATAAAAGTACCCATGTCCGTCTGTCTCTATGTTGAGATCTTAGCGATTCTAAAATGTAGAGCTACCAAATTAGATTATTTACTTACTTACTTACTTATATGGCCGTCAATCGTTTACCGGTCATGGCTGCGTCAAGGAAGGCGCGCCATCCTGCATAGTCTTGTGCGTGCTGGCGCCAGTCGTTTTGAATGCCAAGTACGGAGAGGTCTCTCCATACCTGCTCATTCCATCGAGTGCCCGGTCGTTCTCTATTTCGGCGTCCACCAATCAAGTTTGGGCCACCCATGTAAACCATGCGTGCTGGAGCTCTTTCATCCATTCGAATGAGGTGTCCAGCCCAGTGCAGTTGCTGGAATTCTAAGCGCTGGACTATGTCAACCTCATCGAATAGCTCGTACAGCTCGCGGTTCATACGGGACCTAAACTCGTCGCCGACTCTAATAGATCCTGCGAAGAATCTTCTTCTCGAAAACTTCCAACGCTGTCTCGTCCGACTCAATCCCGGTCCATGCCTCTGCGCCATACAATAGGACCGGGAGTATCGGCGTCTTATAGATCTTTAATTTCGTCTGTCGAGAGAGGGCTTTACTTCTCATTTGCTTGCTCAGCCCAAAAAAGCATCGGTTTGCAAGCGTGATTCTTCGCCTGATCTACAGGCTGACGTTGTTGTTGCTGGTTATCTCTGTTCCAAGATAGACGAAGTTTTCTACAACACTGAAGTTGAAATTCTCCATCGTCAGTGACCGTCAGAGACGCGATGTCGGAGTGCGAGAAGACACCAAGTACTTCGTCTTGTCCTCATTCACCGCTAGACCCATGAGCCGAGACTGTTTTTCAATCTCCGAGAACCCCTTGCTGACTCGCCGTTCCTGCGTGCCGATGATATCGATGTCATCGGCGTAAGCGAGCAGCATCACTTCCTTTCCCCACCCTGACAACGCTTTGTGTGTTAGATAGCGTCGCCATGCCAAGACGAACAATCTTTGCCGGGATACCTAGTGCAGACAGGGCGTTGAAAAACTACGATCGTAGCGGCGTGTCGAAAGCGGCTTTGTAATCGGAAAAAAGGTGTTGAGTGTCTTTGTTGAACTCACGGGTCTTTTCCAAGATTTGGCGTAATGTGAATATTTGGTCACTAGTCGACCTTTTTGGTCTGAAGCCACACTGTTATCATCCTATCAGTGAGTCGCTATATGGCTTCAGCCTATTTCACAATTCGCGCGACAGAATCTTATATCCAATGGAAAGGAGACTTATTCCGCGGTAGTTGGCGCAAACAGCGGCGTTTCCTTTCTTAAAGATTGGACAGAGAACACTGAGAATCCAGTTATTGGGTACGCGTTCGTCGGACCATATCTTGCATAAAAGTTGGTGCCAACTCTTCGCCGCCGGTCTTAAATAACTCAGCTGGCAGCCCATCAGAGCCTGTCGCTTTGTTATGTTTCAACTTTTGAATAACTGAATCGATCTCGTTATAGTCCGGTGGCTCTACAGTAGTGCCATCATTAACTGGTGACTTCTCCATAATCTCAGTGATTCCTGTTCATCCGTTACCAGATTTCCATTGACATCCTTAAAGAAAGTTACTCCGGGCTTAAAATCTTTAGTCAGACGCTTGACATTTTGATAGAATTTTCGAGCTTCATTTCTGTCACATAACATCTCAACATGCTCAAACTCCCGCCTTTCTTGCTCCTATTTCTTGCGTCTGAAAAGGCGTTTCTCCTCTCTCCGTTTCTCTCGATATGGCTCTCTAACAGCTCGCGTTGCTCCCGACTGCAGAGTTCGCTGATAGGAAGCGTTCTTCTCTGCAGTAGCATTGCGACACTCCTCGTCGTACCAAGAATTCTTTACAGGTTTTATATAACCAATGACATGCTTGGCAGCCCTATCCATGGAGCAGGTGATATGTTTTCACTGCTCACATATAGCGAGTGTTTGAGAAGGCTGAGGCGTTCTGTTCTGATTGCAGCTTGCCGACGTCTAGCTTTCGTTGCATGTTGGAATATTTTGCCGTGTTTTATTACCAAATTTCGATCGATTGTTTCCTGCTTTAATCCTTCTAAAGATAATCTTTTTTGACGATATAATGTATCTCAAAGTGCAGCAGACTCGACTGCAAACATCTTTCATAATTTTTTTTTTTATTATAATTAAAATATTATTTAAAAATAAACAAAACAGCAAACATATACGCTACACACATACTTATGCAATATATGCGCTCATTTATATAAAAAATTAAATGGCCTTCTATAAATCCGTTGGAAAAAAAAGAAATAATGTGTAGCCGCGTAAAACTTTTAAATGGAAAATGCAAACATGCGTAAAGCGCCTAAAAGCATGCAACGACAGCAGTTTATATATGTGTGTGTGCTATATAGCTATACATTTATACACAGACCATATTTAATCCGCGTTAGTAATGGTTATTATATCTTGTTCCACTTGTTCATTTATTGTTGTAATTGGTTTTGTTATTGTATTGTTTGAGTACATGTTTTGCTTGTCGCACTTCGATAAATAATTATGAACATTTGTTGCTGTTGTACGCTCGATAATAGTTTGCATTGGGAACTGATTGGTAAAATTGTGTGTTCTACGCTGAATGCTTTTAAGGACGAAATATTATACAAAATATTTTTACAGAGAAGTAATATTCTTAAAATGTTTTAAAAATAAAAGCAAATTGCTATAAGCTGTTTGGGCATTTGTAATTTAATATAGCAAATCGAGACTTTTCATATTTTAAAACTAAAAAATGTATCAAATGTCTAAATAAAGAAGCTATGTCTGAGTATAAAATGCCACCACATATATATTTTTTAATATAAATTATTACAGAGACTTTATTATATCCATTAAAGTAACCATTTCCTTCCAAATTTCCTTTTTAGACATTTGTTTTACAAACTATCTCACAAATCACACAAAGCAAAGTATACAACAACAATAAAACTTAGAACAAGAGAAACACCTCATCTAAGTACATATTTATATACTCGTTTATATATATTAGCTACACATTTTCGCTATTAAATAGCAAACCATAAACCAACAGAAATAGCGACCATATTTTATGCTTAAATGGCAAATTGTTTGTTCAATAAAATAAGAAGCTACCAAAATTTGCGTATATAAGTGGAAAGGGGCGACACATTTATATGAATCAAAATCGCATTACATATGCAGGCAAGAAAGCCAAAGACACAGACTATATGCAAAGTTGAGTAATAAATTTTAAGAACTCATATACGACGCGCAAAGCAGGGCATATATCATATGTCGTCTGCTCTAAGTATTTATATGTCGCAGTGTTATTAAAAGTTTTGTTGGCCTCAATCTTAAACTTTTATTTTCGCTGCTAGATTTCTTTTATTTTTTGTTTTTTTGGTAATGTAATACGTCAAAATCGTGCGCTATATGCGAAATTATAGATTTGCGTGACAGCGAGAAGACAGCAAATGAAATAGTCGACATATATTGTATGCTACGCTTGTTAAATGCTTTCGCCTCAAAGTATGCTATACATTTTCGGCAGATAACATGCAATGTATGAAAAAAAGGCAGAAAGAAAGAAAAAAATACTAAAGACATTTGTCACACAGCACACACGACGTATGAGTAACATGCGATATTGTATTACCTGTCCTGGCATGTCCTTGTACTATGTGCTTTATTTCTTTCGTTCTTTCTTTCCTTCTTAACTGTTTGTCTATATAGTCAAAGCAGCAGCAGCACAATGCCGAAAAGGCAGCAATCAAAATGAAATTAAGTTTATAGAGTAGCATTTTCCGCTTGTATATCGTTTTTTTCTATGCACTTTACATATACTGACTGCTGGTATTATGCTTTTTACTGTTGATTTGTAACGCAGTCAAGACAAAGGAAAAATGCTTGTTTAGACCATCGTTCAATGATTCAGATCCATATAGAACTACAACATACCAATGTGTTCGTTTTTAGGATGGGAAAGACAAGAAGCAAGGCGTGAATAACATATTTATAGATGGCTGAAGTAACTAGCCACACCAAAAAATTAAGAGACAAAGCAGCATTTAGAGTGCCAAACCTCTACAGCATCTAACATGCAAATATTTAGGAAGCTATGCACATCTTGAGATTAATAACTTTGATGGACCAAAACTTTGTATTACTATGCTCAGATAATCAAGCTGTGCTTAGAAGTCTAGACTCATCTACAATAAAATAAAAAAAAGAATAAGTAGAACTCTTATTTAAACGGCCCAGTATTACAGTATACACCTCAAGAGTAGACAAACTCGCGGGACAATATACTACAAAGCACATCCTTTGTTATAAGCACTCGATTGGCATTCCTTTGTCAACATGCAAGATGCTCATTAAAGGGCGGAAAAAACATCACCAAATGCTAAACAAACAGTTCCAACATACAACAAAGAAGCAACCTGCTGTTACAAATGAACACAGCCTGATAGGTAGACATACTATTTGGCTAGGAAATAATTAAGTCTGCATAGGTTGAGTTATCAGTGCTATTGAAAACATTGAAGAGAAGAATAGCATTGAACCCCTGCAACTATTCGGGCATGAGTAGAAGAAGATTCACAAACATGGATTAGTGTTTATTGAATAGATGTGATCTGATGAATGAGTAAGAGAAGCTAAATAAGCTAATTTGAAGTTTCGAGCCTCCAAGATCTCGATTTTCAAACGGGCAGTCAGACAGACAGACAGACTAATATAATTAATGGAGTATGTCTTGCCTCATTCTGCCTATCACATTTGTATAATATTTAAGATGTCCATCTCAACGAATTCTAGCACCTTCTAACAGTTCAGAACTACTTTCATTACTTCTT
The DNA here is from genome assembly GCA_035044805.1 of Leucophenga maculata. Taxonomy (NCBI): domain Eukaryota; kingdom Metazoa; phylum Arthropoda; class Insecta; order Diptera; family Drosophilidae; genus Leucophenga; species Leucophenga maculata. The sequence continues at coordinate 108,982 of JAWNNP010003108.1, forward strand.
CATCGGTTGAATATTTTTTGGCACCCGTTTGTGTCTTCCAAGATATGAAAAGATGAATGTCTGAAAGCATCATGTGCGGGTATTAAGTGAAGTGGTTCAAGATGTCTAAATCGAATGATCCATCACGCGAATATCTTTTTCACGTCCAAATATTTATGTAAAATGAGAGATGCCTACAGACTCAGTCACCTCACACACTTATTTTATTCAATCGTTCAAGATTTTGCAACCGAATAAGCTTTTGTCGCGTTTTCTTTCGTGTTGCACTTCGTCAAGATTCATCTGCATTTGTTTTGATTTTCTTTCCTGACTTTTTTTAGGGTCTTGCGATTCTTTTTTGAAATCTCAGTGTTTAGGAAGGAATGCTAAAGGAATGCTAAAGTAAGGCTCAATTCACTCAGCATATATGACCAAAAATTATTAATAAAAATTTCCTCTTATCTAGCACTTTTTGTTATCCTTGTACCTGAAATCTCTGTTTTGCCACTCTGGGAACAAATTGGGTCTGTGACATAGAAATGTTTCCAAAATCGTACTCCAATACTCAAATATTCATGTTTCTGTAGCATATAAAAGCTTCGCTTATGCCGCCATATAATATATCTCTAATATTTCTTTGCTATTATCTGCTTCATAGGTGCTTTTGCATCGTAAAGCCGCAAGCAAATGCGCTATAAACACTATTTAACGATCTACGCTGTATATACTGCCATAGTTCCTACTTTATATATATATTTGTATATAAACAATAGGTAAATATTTTATAGGCAGCTACATATACACATATATCAGCACATAGCGACCGCAGTGCCTAAAAGCATGCTACAAAAAAATATACATTCAAAAAGAAGCAAAAAAATAAAAGAAAAAACTCCAAATCGAAATTAAAGCCGTCGAAAACTTTTCTTTTAGATTTTCACTGATTAATGAGAAAAGTTTGGCGCTCTTTTATGCCATAGTTTTTTCTCTCTCTCTCTCTTTTTCTCTTTCTATTTTTTGTTTCTATACACTTTGAGTCAGCATTTCTCATTTGCTTCATGTTTAGTGCAATTAAAGCAGAGTAATTCCAGCGGATGGAATATGTGACGCCAGTTTTAATTACATGGCATGTATATCAAGTGTACGGGGGGGAGGGGCGTTGTGTTGTGCACACTTGCTGTAGTTGACATTAATTAATTGATTTTCAAGTTAATTAAAGTGCGTCTATTTTTGTATTGTAAAAAAATGTTTAAATATTAGCTACTTGAATTTTTTTTCTTCTTATTTTCGCTTTTGCAGATACCTCCCGTGCTGGCGATAAATACGAGACAACCTCAACGGTCAGCGGTTATACAAAGTATATGAAGCTAAAAATTCGCGCGGTTGGTCCAAATGACTTTGGCACGTATCGTTGCGTAGCTAAAAATTCATTGGGCGAAACGGATGGCAATATAAAACTTGATGGTGAGTGACGAATGCAAAAAAAAAAAAAAACGCAAATAGTAGGAGACAACACTTGTTTAAAAAAAGAGATTTTTATTTAGTGTAAGTCTTTAATTATTGAACTTTAAATTCTTCTCCAGAAATGCCTACACCAACAACAGCAATTCTATCGGAAATGGCTATGCTCAATCGGAGTTTAGGTACGATGAACAGCAGAAAAAGTAATAAAATGTTTTAATTTTTGAGTTTTTTAATAATTGTGCTTATTTGAAGTTAAAGCATTTATTTTATTTTAGTTTAATTAGTTTATGATTCACTGCACTGCATTATTTTAAATGTTCTTTGTGTGCCTAGGTGATGTAAATGCATCTCATTCTCATATATCACAAAGAAAGCACATTAAATCAAACGTTTTTGAAATTTTTAAGATATAAAAGATTTGCGATTTAGCTTAAAAGTTGCAAATAATTTGCATAAAAACGTTTAGTAGAACGTCTTGTAGTGTTTAAATTAGCCTTTTATTTGGCTTTTTAACATAATTTTCGAGCTAACGGGATAACTAACTAATAGGGTAACTAGTTCACAGTGAGACCCCAGCCCTATTGGTTATTTTTTAACAAATTATTTGTCCGTCTGCACTTAGCATAATTAGTCTCTAATATTTTACTGCCCCTTCATTAGGAATAGGAACTTAAAACTAAGTTCAAAGTATTGTTCAAGTTATATTAGGCAGAGCAATCTGGCTTTTTCTAGATTTTAGTAATCCAATATGTGCGAAAGAATACTTGGAAGCGTAATATACACCAGGAACCACCAGATGCCACTGAATATTTTCCTCAACAACTCTGATAAAGCCTAGTAAGCAGCTAAAAAAAAAATTGTTCAAGAAAGAAATGTATATTCTTTCTTGAGCCCCACGTTGGGCGCCAAAAAGAAAATTAAAATAAAACAAAACAAAAATAATTTTGAAGCAACAGAAGTATGAAACATTTAAAGTTTTAAGTGTTAAATGTTAAGTGTCAAATAAATAAATTACTTGCACAATTCCAAACATTTTATATCAGCCAGTAGTTCCCCCAGTTATAGTGAACGTGACATGCCATGTGGAAGTTCTGCACACTTATTGTAGAGCTAAAGATGAGCAGTATAAAAGAAGTGGCTGCTAGGGTAGATCCTTAAGGGTGGTGGCTAAGGGATTTACTCCTCTACAATCTATTGATAGAACTTTTTACTTCAGGCAATGTGAATGATTAGAATGTTAGAGAGCGATATCGAGGGAAACGGAGAGAGGAGAAAGACCTTTTCAGACGCACGAAAAAGGAGAAAGAAAGGCGGGAGCTTGAGGATGTTGAGATGATGTTGAGTTAAGCCCGAAGTAACTTTCTGTAAGGATGACAATGGAAACCTGGTATCGGATGAACGGGAATCACTGAGATTATGGAGGAGTCATTTCTCCAACCTTATCGGAGGCGATGAAGCGCACAATACCGTCAAAAGAGAAATGACACCGAAACCACCAGTTAAAGATGGCACTATTGCAGAGCCACCGGACTATAACGAGGTCGATTCAGTTATTAAAAAGCTAAAAAATAACAAAGCGGCAGGCTCTGATGGGCTGCCAGCTGAGTTATTTAAGAGCGGCGGCGAAGAGTTGGTTAGGAGTATGCACCAACTTTTATGCAAGATTTATGGTCCGATGAACGCGTACCCAATGACTGGAATCTCAGTGTTCTCTGTCCTATCTTTAAGAAAGGAGACGCCGCTGTTTGCGTCAACTACCGCGGAATAAGTCTCCTATACATCATAAGGACGACATTACTCCAAATCTTAGAAAAGACCCGTGAGTTCAACAAAGACACTCACCACCTTTTTGTCGAAGTTCTTCGACGCCCTGTCTGCACTAGGCATTCCGGCAAAGATTGTTCGTCTTTGCATGACGACGCTGTCTAACACACAAGCTGTTGTCAGTGTGGGGAAAAACTTCTCCAACCCCTTTGATACCAAGAGAGGTTTCAGGCAGAGCGATGCTCTGTCGTGCGGTTTTTTCAATCTTCTGATGGATGTATTCATCCTACGCCAGTGCCCGTACATACTGAGTATGTCAGGCTCAATCTTCCAAAAGGAAGTGATGCTGCTCGGTTACGCCGATGACATCGATATTATCGGTACGCAGGAACGGCGAGTCAGCAAGGCGTTCTCGGAAATTGAAAAACAGTCTCGGTTCATGGGTCTAGCGGTGAACGAGGACAAGACGAAGTACTTGGTGTCTTCTCGCACTCCGACATCGGGTCTTGGACAGTCAGTGACGATGGAGAATTTCAACTTCGTCTATCTTGGAACAGAGATAACCAGCAACAACAACGTCAGCCTCGAGATCAGGCGAAGCATCACGCTTGCAAACAGATGCTTTTTTGGGCTGAGCAAGCAAATGAAAGACGAAAATAAAGATCTATAAGACGCTGATACTCCCGGTAATATTGTATGGCGCAGAGGCAAGGACCGTTATTGAGTCGGATGAAACAGCGTTGGAAGTCTTCGAGAGCAAGATTCTACGCAGGATTTTCGGTCCTATTAGAGTCGGCGACTAGTTAAGGTCCCGTATAAACAGCGAGCTGTACGAGCTGTTCGATGAGGTTGACACAGTCCAGCGCATAAAATTCCACCGGCTGCAATGGGCTGGGCACCTCATTCGAATGGATGAAAGAGCTCCAGCACGCATGGTTGTACATGGGGGACCCAAACTTGATGGGTGGACGCCAACATAGAGAACGACCGGGCACTCGATGGAATGACCAGATATGGAGAGATCTCTCCGTACTTGGCATTCAATCCGACTGGCCAGTGCGCACAAGACTATGGAAGCTGGCGCGCGAGTCCAGAGAGCTAAAATTGAAAAACTGGTTCAGGTATCGCCATAGAGATTGTCTTAAAGCGAACTGCTAGATGTCGTGCGAAAGTGTTTTTTGATCTTCGTCAGTTCGACAACATCTACCTTTAGCGGCCATAATAGGGACGTGGCGGATTAGTTGCCTTTTAATACTTTGGCCTTCCAGAGTGAAAAGCGGGCATCACATCGAATCGATATATCTTAATTGATTATAATTAAAGTTTAAGATTTTAGAATGATTTAACTGTAGAATATAGAATATCTTAATTAAAATTTATACCAATTTATATCATCGTCTGCATCAACGCTCATTCAACCTCATAAAAATCAATGCTGAGCAGAATGAACTTGAGAATCCTGTTTCATTAAATCAAAACATTTAACTTGTTAAGAGTTTAATTTCTGTTTTATTGCACTATTTCCTACAATTAAACACAAACACATTTAAGCTTTGGAAGGTGCTTCGAAAATAATATACATCAATTAAATGGAAATTTATTTAAAGGAGTTTGACTAAAAATAATTTAATAGAATTTAATTTCATGTTTCTTATCCTTTTTCTACTCAACATCTAACAGATTCATTTAAGCTAAACTACTTAGCTGTCAGACCATTCATGACTTTCTGCAACTATTTCTACTCACAATTAAATTTTGTAGTTTAAACTGCATACAAAAGTATCCAAATTTGGCGCCCACCGTGGGGCAACAAAATTCATATTGAATTAAAACTGTTTTGATATGCGTATTCGAAGTATGAAGCCTTTTGTAACACGCAGTGTATAGCATATTTGTGCTCTAATGCTTACCTTCTTAAGTAAGTCTAGCATATTCTATAGACTAGAAATACTTCAGACCATTCAGACTTCTTGCAACTATTTCACCAAACACTTAATTATTGAAGTGTCAAACTGCATAAAAAAATATCAAAATCTCTGCTTAAGAAATATTAAAAAAGGACACGAAAATTTTCATAAAGCTGACAAGCAAAAACACTTAATGCTAACAAAATAAAAAAATTAAAGAAAAAAGCTTATAAAAAAAAGCAACAAAGAACACCTTAATAAAGGAAAATTAAGATAACCAACAGCAGGAAAAAGAAGTAGCACCAAAACACACAACTAAATTCTTAAATAGCAGATAAGCAGCAGCAAATATCCTTATAAATATTATTTTCTACACCTTTTCCTAGTTTTGTGCTGACCACTTAAATATCCTTATGCACCTTTTCAGCTTATGATTCTTTTTTTCTCGTTTGTTTGTTTGTTTGCATTGCATGCAATGCCCGACTTGACTTGACTTAAGAAAAAAAAAAAACAGAAAAGTGTTTTATTTAATTTTATTTTGTTTTGTTGAAATATTTTATTGCATACCGCAAGGTGCTGAGGCAAGACATCGCCTTTTGTGCTACTTTTAATGTTTGCCAAATTTATTTTTATTTTTAATGCCATTAAATGCAAATAAATGCAAAAAATGTTAAAAAAAAAAAAAAAAAATGAAAAACTTATATTTTTTTGCTTAATTTTTTATATTTTCATGTCCATGTCCTTCTTACAACATTACAACCTTTCTGCTGCGCTATCTCTGTCTTTCTAAAAAACCCCACCCACAACAACAACAAACTACAAAAAAAAAAATAATAATAATAAAAAAAAATCTACATAAATAAAAATGCAAAGATGGCAAGCGACGTCATAGAAATAAATTTGATTCAAACGCTTTACCTGATTATGGGGTTGAAGAGTGGCGTGACGGTGCCCAAGGTAAGTACTTACAAGTATCTTCTCTTACTCTCTGCTGCTATGACTCTATATGCTCTATAAAGTCGTACAATTTCCATCAGCTTTCATCATCGCAGTCTGCTTACCATGAATATTTGCACTACTACCCATAGTTTTCCATAATAATTTGCACTTTTCATTTATGTTGCATATCATCCTCCTTTTTAAGTATTCCAGCAGCAAGCTATCCTTGCCCTCGCGCTCTTGCTAGCTGTCTGTAGTATCATAATTTCTTTTAAGTAGTGAAATCTACTAGTAGTAGCTCATCCTTGCGCGTGTTAAGTGTTTGTCTTTATGAAGTGGGTTACGCTAATTCTTTTTGGAATGACAATTTTTGGAAAATTTTTTCTTAAATATCAAAAAGAAAACTTAATAAGTTCATAAAATAGCTTACATTGTTACGCGCACTTATGGCACAAAGCATCACGTTGGGCGACAAAAAAAAAAAAAAAAAAAATAGAAATAAATGTGTAAAGAAAAGGGGATGAAAATAGCTTTCAATGTAACTTCAGACGTTCCTTGTGAAATTATTAAAATATTTTAATGTGAACGTTGTCCCTGATACCTGAGGTGGTTCTCTTGTTTTTTTTTTTTTTTTTGGCGCCCAACGCGGGGCTGCGGGATTAATATTGGCTCGTTTATGTGAAGAGGAAAAAAATGGAAACATCGATAGGAATTGCGGCTTTCAGAAAAAAAGGAAAGTGTTACTGGTGAAGGAATTAGTTCTACTTTCTTTTTTATGTCGCCCAACGTGGCGATTTATATGGACCTGTTTATATGTAGGTTTATATGCTATACAAGAAGGTGCTCTGAGAACCTTTTTTTTCTGTTGCTATTACTTATCTATAAACTCTTAGAACTACACTCTTCTACTAACAGCAGCTGTAGCTCCTTGAAATTTTGCGTCACCTCCTTCATTTGAGCATATTTCTTTCGTTATTCACACTTCTACAATGTCTGCATTGCACTGCACACTGCCAAGCCAGCGTTGCCCATATTTCTTTTCATAATAATCATAATAACTTTGACTTGTTGTTACTCATTTCGAGTGCAATGGTGGCGTTGTCCTTTATGTATTTTATTTTATTTTATTTTATTTTAATTCGCTTGCTAGTTTATATTATTTATTATTTTTCACTGCTGTTGAGGCAGCAGCAGCTCTTCGGTATTTATTTATTTTTGTATATGTTTGCAATGTCTTCCAAGGCATTGTCCTCGTTGTGCTTCCTTGTTGTCGCCTTGTTGAGTGTATTTAATGCAAACGTTAAAATTAATTAAATATTCGCTCAGCAAAGAAATAGCAGCAAGTAGCTTTGGTATTTTATTTTATTTCGTTTTATTTTCCAACGTGTTCCGTCGCTTTTGTTTTACATTGGTCGAATATTTCAGTTTTATGGCGGCATTTTCTTTTAATTTCATAATTTTATTGCTTTTGTTTGTTTTTCGCTGAAAAGTGTAGACTTCAAATATATTATTTATGAACAGCACTCGAGAACATTGAGCATGGAAATGCTATAAAAAAAATAATACTTTATACTATGCTGGCTAATTTGAACGTTCGGAAGGACTAATTAGTGATGTTTAGTAGAGGCAGTAAAATAAGGTATTAAAGTTATTGAAAAGGAAGTAAAATATTTATAAGAGGAAATTTTAGTGTGAGAAAAGCGTGGAAGTTATTGAATTTATGGGAAATTTTCAGCATTTTTTTGCTAGACCAGCTTTTAGCTACACATGTCCGTCTGTCTGTCTGTCTGTCTGCTGACTAGATCGTTGCATTTTATGTACTCTCATAGCTTTAATAGCTTTTTTCTTTAGCTTTAAGTAGCTTATATTGAAAGATATTTTATCTCTTGTTTGGCGCCCAACGTGGGACTACAAATTCTATACTGAGTTAAAACTGTTTTTGTTATGCAAATCAAATCAAAATTTTTAACTTATTTAAAAGCCATAAAAATATACAAATTATAATGAATGGAATTTAACGATACTTGAGCGCAGGCGATTTGATTTTAAGCGGTTTTATATGTTTCAAATTTATTTCATAATATTTATTCATGATTTTTTAACAGCATGAAATTGAGCACCAAACAAAAAAGTAAGAGCGACAGAAAAAAGATTTGACAGTCAATAAAAGCACAGCTCAGACAGCTATATATAGACAAACATATATCCAAATATATATAAATATGAATACGACACAATGTCACTGTCAATCAAATTCACAAAACGTAGACAACAAAGCCTGACAGTTGGTTGTGTGCGTGTTTGCAGTCAGTGTATGCGTTCGAATTGATGGCATTTTTATTGCTAAATTTATTTGACTCAAATTTGGCAACGAAAAAAAAAGGATATACAAAATTTATAATATTTAAAAAAAACAACAATGCACTCACTCAGTCGGTTTGTTGTTGTGTTTCTCTGCAAGTTAAAAATGCCCACAAAACACGACAAACGACATATTCTGCTGTTGTCTCACACTCATCTGTCCTTCCGTCTCTCTGATAGACATGCAATGAAATAGAATAAAATAAATTGGCTGATTTTAGGTCAGTTTGTGGTCTTATTGGCATTTTTGTGTTACATTCGCCTGAGGTTGAGTGCTGGTTGTGGCGGTGTGTCAATGGTTGATTTTCGTTGTTTTCGATGACAGCTTCAGTGCAGCGCATAAATGCAAACTAAATATTTCGTCGTGGTCACACTGTGATCGATCGATCGATTGGTTGTTGCTGCTATTCGAATCTACGAAATATATTTTATTATTGTATTCAAACAATGGCAGTATTTAGTTGTTCAATTTGGTTTTAGCATGACAGCGAATGAGTGAATGAGTCTTTGTTTGGAGACGACGTGGAAGTTGTTGCGGGTGATTAGTTTGTTGTGTGTGCTGTTGTATGCAATTAATTAATAAATTAAATTAAAATCAATTTTTGGTGAATTTAAATAGTTTGCTTAATTTTTTAGACTATTTAAAAAATTTAAATAAATTTTCACGGTGCGTATATGTCTGCTAAAAATATGTCATATTACTTATACGCCATGTTGGTCAGTATGAAACTAACAACAACACAAGTAGCCTTTTTTGGCGTTGGCATCATTTGTTACAGCTGTCAGCAGTAAGTTTTTTTTTTTGTCATACCAGCTGTAAGGGTCATAGCTTAATATTAAATCGTTGTGGAAAGAGAAAGTCTCTGCTACAATAATTTCCATATAATGTTTGCACCTGCAGCAATGAGCTTATGTCAAATAGTCATACATGTCATACGTGATTGGGTAGACGTTGCTGGAGACTTTTGGGTTCAAGTGCTGCTCAAAGTCTATAGTTTTTGATCATTCACGGCGTAATTTACGTCTGCTCTGGTGTCTTTAAATTCACATCGCCCAGAAAGAGTTGTTGCGCGAACTGAATGTAGTATAATCAAATCAAAATCAAACAAAACGTGCCACGCGAAGTATCATTCTATCATTTATTTAATTTTCTGCTATTAAAAAGCTAATTCGTTTTTTTTTTTTCTACTTTATGTTATTTATTGAATTTCCTTTTCTTAGGACTAACAATAATTAACAATAAATTCTTAAATCAAAACTTAATATGTATTAGCCAACCAGATGGAGGCTAGTAATTTACAGCGGCACTAAGAATTTATCACTGAGCTTGGGAGGTTATTTCTCCTGGGTCGCGTTGTGTTATTGAGTGATAATCGAGTTTTTGCGAATAGTTTCGCTTGGTTCGAGCTATTTCAGACTGCACAGTTGGAATATTCAGATCTCTGTGAATACAATCGTTTTGAATGTAGCATGGTGCAGCAGTTATTGTTCTAAGAATTTCAGATTGAGCTCTTTGAATTATTTTTACATTGCTGGCGCTTGCATTGCTCCATAGCTGGGATCCGTATGTCCAAATAGGCTTTATTACTGTGTTATAAAGCAAAACCTTCTACTTTAGATTTAAGGGTGATCGTGAATTGTAGGGAGTTGACCTTCAGCTTAATTTGTGTTTTCTTCGCTCTAATGTGAGTCGTCTTTCGAGATGGATGCCGAGATGCATGACCTCATTGGCCTGTGGGATCGTAATATTGTTCAGAGTTAGCGTAGGGCAAGTACCTCTATTGTTAAGGGTTTAGTTTTTTATTCATTGACTTTCATCCGCCAGTTGCCCAGCCACTCTTCGAGATGGGAGAGGTTAGATTAGATTAGATTTAAAATAAATAAACAATTATATGAGTACCTTAGTCTAGACAGACAAGCTATGACTAGGCAAGAGATCAGGCGTCTTTTATATAACATTTGAATTAGTCTTGCCAATACAATTGTGGCGAGTTGTAGGTAACAGGGTTCTTTCAGTCAGTTTAACAGAAAGCGTACTCCGAATAATGACTTTAGTCTTCTTCCGTCTCTTGATTAGGCCTCTACATTGTTGATTAGGCTGAGTACGCCACAGCTGTCTGTTAAAAACATCCTCAATTTGGGTAACATTTAAGCTAGTTGGAGTACATGGGTGTCTCTATAGACACTCTTGTCCCTGGCCAGAATGGCTTTACCATCAGCAAATGTAGTACGCATAAGATCCTGTGGGTGATCTATGTCAATACTCATATGGAGTAAGGCTTTGGGTCAAGTACGCTGCTACCTTATGTCATGCCAGCATTGATTGCTCTCACTTTTGGCTTCGCACTATTCAAAATAACTTTGCACCATCAAACACAACTGAGGCTGCGGTAGTCACTTGAGTTTATACAGGAGGTCATGTCATGCTATGTTAAACGCCTGCCTTATACCATGATAAGCAGTCACCGTCCGTCAGGAATGGAGAAGTTCACTATTATATTCAACTAATCTAGCTTTCCGAGGTACTTACGGAAATCAAATTGTCTTGATAAGAAGAATTTTTCTTTGATATAGTGTACAGCAGATTGATTGGCCTACATGATTCGAATGCCGAGGTGCATTTAGTCTCAGCACCATGAAAAGCACTGCTCCGCCCGGTAAAGCTTTCAGCGTGACTTTGTTAAGCATATTCTCATCTGGAGCTTTCATGGTCTTCAGATGTTTTATATGCGTCATAATTTTCTTGATTAGTGATGGAGGCGACTGGAAGACATAACTGACGAGCTTCGTCTGGACAATGCGTTTTCTGTCAAATTGCTGTAAAAGGGTCTCCAGATCCTCAGCGAATGCCCCCATACATTATTTAAAGGCTTTGGCATAGGAACCATAAGCTCTTCTGTTCGAAAATTTAGGTGACACATAAAGTCCATAAGAATTTTTTCTACTCGCATCTGAAGTAATATTTTGCAGAAAGAAATCAATTTTCTGCTGCTCCAGCAGCTTCCTCATCCTATTGAGGCCTTTGCAGTAGACAATGGTCACAGGAGAAGTGCCTCGAAAGCTGTGTGAAATGGTCAGAGAAAATTTCGACAAAGATGTGCCTCATATAAATCAGCACAGCATAGGAGGTGACTTGACCTAAGTGCTATTCCTTAATAAACTTATGACTTCAATTTCAATAAAAATAATTAATTTTTGGAACACCCTTTACTACTTAACTAAAAAAGATTTAAATCTCAGTAAAAATAATTCATAAAATTTATTTAAACTACGTCTCCATCGAAGTTAAAGTTTTCAAATATTTTTCATGCTCCCCCCATTTCCAAAATTCCGAACAATATAAATTTGTAAGCTATTTATATTAACAATATTTATCATTTACAGTTCAAGTACCTTCACATAATTTTACTCCATGCTCTCGATGTCCTTTGTTGCACATTATGCACTGTCATGCCGTAAGGTACTTCGAACATCGTACGTTTGCGGTCAAACTCAAAGTAGACGCTACCATTGCCGTACAACATTACTTGACAATATTTTATGTTGGCTCATTTTTGTGTGATTGCACAATTTTCTTGTATAAATGTCTCTATAAAGTGTCAATGGTGAAAGTTGTCATTGTTGTTGTTGTTGTCAATGTCCGTCCTTGTCGCTTAACTTGTTATATAGCTGTGTGAGTTTGTGTATTGGTTTGCGTTTGATTGAGTGCGTTTGGCATTAAAGTGACCACATGTCACAATGCTTGATATAGTGTTGCACAGTGGTGGCAAATGACCAAATAAATGAATGATTGAATGAATGAATGAGTGAGAGAATGAATGAGTGAATGAATACTTAATAGGATTTTCATTTGAAATTCGTGACAATTAAAATTAAATTACAGCTGAAAGGCTAATGAGTACTAATTGATGTAGACTTAAGCCTAGAATTTATTTATTTTATTTTTTTTAGACTAGTCAAAAAGAGGAATGAAGGGTATAATGGCAGAAAGAGGCGTGGCAAAATCTTAGAAAGTATTTTTGTGTATTTAAAGCTGGGTCGATAGTGTGTTGTCCGTCTGTCTTTAGTCTTTCAAGCTGGCGTTCTTCTCCTATTTAACTGAACTGATTGCCCTCAGATCAAATGATGAACGGACTGAAAGTTGTCTGTTCATCTATAAATTATATGAATTCAATTATGACTCTTTATTTATATATTTTTTTTGCTTAAGTTTCTTCAATTTCTACACCACTGATGTACACCCTTCCAAACCGCAGACTATTAAACATGTTTTATCAACTTTTAATCTTTAGCATTTGGCTTTCATCAGCCACTCAATAAATAACAGCGAAGTGGTTACACACACCAAACAGACTCGTACTTCAGTGCGCAACAATTCATGATATTTTTTTTTCTCGACAGTAGACCCATAAATATTAAGTGATAGATGTCCACTTGAATACAAACAAAAACACACACACACACACTCAGAGGCAGACAACAGCCTCAAACACGCTTAAACGCAGAAACATTTTTTGATCAATGTCAGGTCAGCAAGATTGCATTGACCTAATTCGCGGCAGGCACACAGTCAGCACACGGAGGCAGTCATTGATTTAAATTGTTTGTTTTAGCTATTTAATGCACGAATCTGTTTGTTAAACGGAAATCTATCGACAAATGTTTGCCTTATTCATAGATAAAGAGATATATTGCACGTTTCGTGTATAAATCAAAAACATTGAATCTGAAACGACAAAGCTTGATTGAAAGCATATTCGAAATTGGCGGCAGACATTTTTGACAGCCTGTCTGTGTATTTTTTTACTCAAAAATTTTGGCGCGTTTGTGCTTTGTTTCAATGTCGCATTGAAGCATTTTTCTTTGTTTATTTTTTTATTTATTTATTTATTTATTTATTGACATTTTATTTATACACAGAGCTGAGCGTGAATGTCCTGTGACTCGTGGTTGTCGATTCGAAATCACTGTCAAAATGCCAAGCGGCCATCAATCAAATATTCTATAGATTTTGCTTCCTTTTTATATCAACTATGCTCGGTTTTTTTCTTTCTTTGCTCCGCTATTTGAAATGATTTTTATATTTATCGGAAAAATAAATTTCTTTCTCGATTGCATTGAAATGTCCAAAAAGGTCGCCGAACAGCAAAAAAATTATGTTCGCTTACAAAATCAATATTTATGAATGTGATTTTCTTCTATATTTATTTCAGTGGTGTCCTTTTTTTTCGTTAGAAAGGGTGTTGAAAAAACAACAAAATATGCTGCTTTGAATTTGACATTTGTGCGAATTTAATATATTTGCATTTGGCAGTTTTTATTGAAGTGGAAATTTGTATTTGATTTCATATTTAAAATCTGAAAGAGTTGTGTTTGGGTTTGTTGTTGATATAAAACTTGGCTAAGGTTGTTTGCAGAATTGTTGAATGCTTTTAGTAGCTTTAAGCAGGACATATTTGTGGGTAATGTATGAAGATGTTTTATTATGTATAAAAAGAACAAATGAAGACAGTTTTTATGCAGCCAAAACTTTTCAAATAAAAATGATAGGCAATGATTTAAACAAGAATGAACAGATTCACATAAATAAGTTAAACAAATAATTTAAGTAAAAATTTATAACTTCAAACATCATTTCCAACTTTCGGCAAAGTAGGAAAGACTGATCTAGAGAAGTGAATTAAAGAAAGGTATTAAAATTGTACAATAAATCAGAAATTAGGAACTCTAAATTAAACGAAAATTAGTAAGAATAAATGTGGCTGGATATAGCTATAGAGCCCTCATATTTTAACCGATTGAAATGTACAATTTATACAATATCAGTTAATACTTGCATTGTTGATATTAAATGTTAAAACTAATTGGTGTCTCTGAAATGTTTTGTATGACAGCTTTAGCTGCTAGTGGCCACATCGTAGAGATTTGACTAGTATCTTGCTTCTGTTTATAAAACATTGCTGGTATAGAAACACACAGACAGACGGACACAGCTAAAACGGTTCGACTCAGTGAGCTTACTGCTCAAGAGTAATGTTCCAATGGTTATGCAGATGTCTTGGTACTCAAGAGTTCTGTTAAGTTCGGTCGTACGATATACTCAGCTCCCATGAATAGTGACCGAAAAATAAAAGTGTTTCGGCATAAACCCAACGAAAGATCTACTAGTATACTTACTTACTTACTTATATGGTTGTCAACCGTCTACCGGTCATGGCCGCGTCTAAAAAGGGCGCAAGCCTCCATAGTCTTGTGCGTGCTGGCGCCAGTCGTTTTGAATACCAAGTACGGAGAGATCCCTCCATACCTGGTCATTCCATCGAGTGCCCGGTCGTCCTCTGTGTCCAACAATCAAGTTTGGGCCCCCCATGTTAACCATGCGTGCTGGAGCTTTTTCATCCATTCGAATGAGGTGTCCAGCCCAGTGCAGCCGCTGGAATTTTATGCGCTGGACTATGTCAACCTCATTGAATAGCTCGTACAGCTCGCAGTTTAAACGGGACCTAAACTCGTCACCGACTCTAATAGTATCGATTCTGCGCCATACAATAGGGCCGGGAGTATCAGCGTTTCAAGAGAGGGCTTTCCTTCTCATTTGCTTGCTCAGCCCAGAAGAGTGCTCTGTTTGCCAGCGTGATTCTTCGCCTGATCTCCAGGCTGACGTTGTTGTTGCTGGTTATCTCTGTGCCAAGACGGAATTTCGTACAACTAAAATTCGAATGTGATGCTTACTGATCGAAATAAACTTCTAGAAACATTATAGGAAACACATAGTTGAAGTTCTCGTTTAAAATTACTTGAAAATATGGTAAAACGTAAATGTCTTGGGAACTCACAGAAGAATATTTTCTAGAACTGTACCATGATATTAAGGCCCATTTATAACTATATATCCTTTGATTGTTGGCAAAAGTAGCTGCGTCAGACAGTGTGATAGACTGTAATGGCTTGCCTGCTTGTGAGTGACAAAAGCTATAATGGAGGTGTCATACCGCAATAGAAGCAAACATTGGTCTGCTTCAAGCAATAGAAGCATTATTTTTCCAGATTGTTTGGCGACCTATACTAAAGGAATTGGCCTACTCTAGTATGAAGACATTTTTTTTTCTGACTTCAAGTGCTGTATTTTAAGAAAATCTATGACCATAGAAAATCTGTTTCGCCAATACGCTTCTTACTTATTGTTGCCAGTCGTATAGACTGAGAAAACGGAGGCCAGACACTACATTATGAACTACTATGTGATTTAGTAATGGTTAACTTACCGAAACGGCTACCGATGGAACAGCCACAAGTGGCAATAGAGAACATTTCACGCTTCAAATCCACCAGGATTCCTCTTGTTATTTCTACCTGTCGCCCACATACTTGTAGCTGAGCTAATGAGGCTAAAAACACTATTTTTTTGGTTAGCCAAGCAGCAAGCAAAACCTTTATCTCCCCTGCGTTTCACTTTCAGGTTGGTTACACATTGATTCAATACTTTTTGACAACTTTCGCAAGGCAGCAAGATCACTTGCTTTTGTTGCCTGTTGCTTTTCTGGTCATTGAGTATAGAAAGCAATGAAATTGCAGATGGATTCCCCAGTACTAGTGCTACAATCATCTTGTTAGTACTGGTATCCTTCTGTAGTCTTAGTTTATTTATAGAAAACTTCTTCAGACAGACCAATTGGTGCTAGCAAAGTAGTCCAATAATAATTCACATTCAAGCAGAGATGTCTTAAGGCTGCTAAAGGGTCATCATCACCGATTGTTGAAGAAAACCAAACAAGTAAACACTTACTTACACGTAGAGGAAAACCAAGACAAAAATGTCAAGTCTCAAGGAGAATCTTTCGATTAAATCGTATATCAATACGATAAGAACTGCGCGCAGTAGCCTTCATATATAGCATTATTTTATCCTATGCGAAGGCCATCGACGACCTTAGACAGTCTACAGCAAGAATAACCTAGGCTCTCTCATCAAGTTGACAAGGATTGATGAATCATTGGTGGAATTTATCACTAGCCACTGAGGGTTATCAATACTCTTATTTAATTATTAGATCTTCAGCTTCTTTTGACAATTGATATGCATTGGTATTCTATTAAATTTCTACCAAGAGCCAATATTTTATGTGTTGTGGGAGTACATAGGTTACATTCGAAACAAACATTTTATAATTTCATTATCGAATCCAATATTTCATCACGAAGATATTTCCATACTTTCGGTTGTCTACTCTTAGTCTCAGCTTCTTCTAAAATTCATTTTGTATAATATGTTTCATAATTTTGTATTTTCTACTTTGATGGCGTGTCTTCGTCGACATTAAGAGAGGCCATAAGCATATCTAAAATAGTTTGTCCCTTGTAAATATTTTTTGCTTGTAAGCTAAGATTATAGATTAAGATAAGACTTTCAGAAAGTATTTATACCTGCTCGTCAGATAATCTCTCTAGGAGAAGTCTCACGGTGTAAACCATCAAGTCTTGAAGCTGTACTTAAACCGATATTTCAGTAACCATTGACTTTGGTTTTATGAACCCAGAGAAAACAACCAATTTATGAATGAATATGTTATATGGAAACAGATTTATTTTATCTTTTGTTAGTTAAATGCATAAATTACCTTCGACTCATCACTACAGTCATGGCTGTCACTGCTGTGAGTTCTTCTTCATTAAATTTAAAAACGATCAGAGGTGAGCTCAATGAAGTCGCCATTATAAGTTAAAGCGACCTAATTACAGACCGATTACTATCGAAAGTCATCGAAATAGAATACAAAATTCATAGAAGCGACTACTTTCGAGGCGAAGGTGATATTAAGCTCGCCTTACCTGCATTCTGTTTAGCATAGCCCTTCAATCTTCTTTCTCTAATTACTAGATATAAGCCAAACCTAACTGCCTGTTGCAGCTGTATTTCATTGTAGTCAATTCTTTGCCGTGCAGAAACTATATCCCTCCTTGCTTTTAAGCCTCATATTTTTATATGCATCACAATTTCTGTAGCTGGAATATTAAATTTCATAAATTCGCTTCAACATATTTTCATCATTACACATCAATTGATCTCCATATCATACACATCTGTCTACTCGTCTGTATGTAGTTTATCTCATTACGATTTCTTGTTATTCCCATCTACAATATATCCAATCAACAATAAATCAGCGCTGAAAATAAGCCGCAACAATCATTTAGCATTAAAGCTATTAAACACAAACAGACAACACAGTATATAGCTCTTAGGCGTACAAAAACAAATATACTGCACAGACACACAAACACACACACGCCATATAGCAGGCAAGGCACAAGCTTAATCCTGAATCGAAAAAAAAAAACAAAAAAGAAACCACATGCCACAGCATTGAGCAAAATAATAATGCAAACCAAAACTCATTGAGCTGATTTTCTGCCAATATTTTCATTTTGTTTTTCTCCGCAGCACTTGCTCGTACATATACAATGCTTATATATATAAAATTTCCACTTATTTTCTCATCCTGCAGGCAATGGCATTGGGAATGCGGGCGATAATAATCAAACGCCCGTGCGTAATCCGCCAGGAGCATTTCACAATTCGGCTGGCACACTGGCACAGCATAATCTACTCGGCAAAATAATGCGCGGCATTAAAACGCAATCATTTGGGATTTTCAAGCGTTTATCGAGTTATGCGCTAACAGCAAAGAAGCAGGCGGATAAAATGTGGCAGAGGATGATGTTGATGATTTTGAAGCAGAAGCCACACAATAATAATAACAACAACAAGAACAACAATGGAGCAGTAGGCGAAGGAGTAGCAACAGCAACTATAGCAACGCGGCGTATGCGTAATATTGTTGAATGCGTTAAACGCAGCCAAAATACACCGGAGACGTCTGTCAACAACAATAGCAGCAGCAGCAACAGTAGTAGTAGTCCTGCTAGCGCAACAACATTAAGCAACATTTATCACATTACTCATACGCAGCGTAAGCCACTACTTCATATGCCACATGCAACGTTTGCAAAACATTTGCTCATTTGCATAGTAATGTTGCAACAACAACAACAACAGCAAAAGCAACTTAAATACACTATTGTTGTTGCTGCTGCTGTATATACAACAATATTATTGCTTTCATTGTTGTTTTTGTTGCAACATTTTATCAGCCGATCTCCTATCGGCACATTTTCTATTAGCAAAAATAGGCATTTAACATTTTTGTGGCAACTTTTTGTGGCACAAACAACAACAGCAGCAACAACAACATGGCATACATTTGCAGTTTACTTTGAAAAGTTTTCAAGATGAAATCAAATAATTGCGAAAAACTCATTTAGGGCACAACAACAGAAACAGCAGCAGCAGCAACAACAAAAAATACAAACACACACAGCTATGCATTGAAAGACACATACATACATACACATACAACTACAAATAAAAAAGCATTTCATATTGAATTTGTAAGTGAGCACGACGTAAATAAGAAGTATCTGAAGCACATTTGTACAAACATTGCCGACAATTTGGAATTGCATTAAAGCAAAATGTTTAAAGCAGCAAAAATTCATTCATGTCGAAGAATTTATGTGTGTGGCATGTTGTGCAGAAATATTTCGCAAAATATTTGTAAATATTTTTCGTTAAGAAGTGTTAATTTTCTTTTGTTGCAAATATTTGGAATAATTTTTGAATTTAAAATTTTATTCAAGCAATTTTCAATAACAGAAAAAGTGTGGTAAGAATTATTTGAACTAACTTCATTAGTTTTAGTACTGAAGGTTTGTATTTTTTAAAGAAGGTTAATCTATAATTTGTCTACGTTAAAAATTTTAGCAAGCTGCATTTTTGTTTTTGTATTTGACAGTCAATGAGTATAGGCATGTAAGCCAGACAGACAGACAGAAATAAGTTATGTACCGAAAAAAAACTCACACTCAAACAACTTTGAAGTAGTGATTGTCTGCAATATGAATGCATCGTTGAGACCATCGCAACACATCATTTAAAATATGGAGTTTCTCTGGCCGTTTGAGCGCGAAAATCTTCGCATTTCTGTTGATATGAATGTCATTCATGGCTTCTTTCAATGGCTGTCAAACACAGATCTAATAATGCAGATCGCTCGAAATTTGACCAAAGTTTAAGATAAGATCAGAAAGCTGTACAAAAAAATATCGTAATCTTCGAAGAAAAAAATTTTAAAAATTTGTTTCTAATTCTAGTTCATTCAAACATTTTTTTTAAACGTGAGTATATTTATATATTCCTGTTCAGTATCAAAAGCTGTGCCGATATAGTCATGGTCGTCTTTCTCTACGTCTGTCTGTCTATCTGTCTTGAAGTTAGATACCAAATGTCGAGAAAGAGGATGTGTTTTCTGCCGCATATTACCCGATTGAGGGAACAATTGATCCACTTGCAAAATAGCTTAAGAACGGAACTTGGTCTTAGTAGTAACACTGTGTTTCCAATATATATGGGTTTCCTTTTTTGCATGCGCACTAATTTGATCGTTTATATGGTAGAAACCAGTGTTGTCTGCCGCCAATTTATAAATGTGGACCTGTCACCATGTTATGCTGCTTGGCTGTATGCCAGTACGTCGCAATGTATGTGAGTCTATACATACATATACTTGAAGTTCTACAGCTAGCCGTTTGCTTCAAGATTAAGAAGGAAGTTCCCATGCTCCAGGCTGGGTGGTTGTCCGATATAGGCATGGATAGTTTATGTTTCCTGTGTGTTCTCTCAAGATGTCAAGATAAGTGGATAAGTAGTGATAAGGAGCAACCGAAGCACCTACAAGTATATACGTAATGTCACTTTTGTTGTGAATAGGCCTCTGTGTTCAACCTGTGTCGGCTTTTTTTTTTTTTGACTGCTCATTGCTTCCTTAGTGTATTATTGCATAAAAGGAGCTTACATACCAGTTTTGCTTGCCATTATGGCTTTTATGAGGAGACATACAAGCACATCCACTGTATGAGTGTATGAGGGACCTAACTGCTTGTGGTAGTATGTTGTGCTGGTGGGAGACTTTTGCAATTTAAAAAACATTCTTCGTATCATTTATTTTGATACAGAAATAAAAAATAAAAAAAATATTAGGTAAATGAAAAATTCACATCCTCGTTTCCGTGCCACATATCTCATGAACAGACGAAGCACCTCAGTTAAATGAGCCTCCAATAGTCTACTACAACCAGCTATCTTGCGGTCAGAGTTAATAAACCTGGCTTAGGATTGTTCATACATGACGAACTCTAAATATTGTTTATGTTATGTAATATCCATAGAAAGAAATTTAAATACGAAGGTTGCTACATATATTTCTAGCCTAACCATGACATAACGAACCATCACCTCAGTTTAATGAGCCTCCAATAGTCTACTACAACCAGCTATCTTGCAGTAATAAGTCTGGCTTAGGATTGTACATACCTGACAACCTCTCAATATTGATTATGGTCCCGCGAGCCGGATAGCCATACAAAAAAATGTAAACACGAGCTGCTATTTATTTATTTTATGAGAAAAAATTGCTTTATTGTTTTTCAAATAATTCACCATTAAGATCGATCACATTTGCATTCGCCCGAACCATTTTGTGAAGTGTTTTAAGGCATCAATAGCTCCTTCGGAAGTTGAAACCGCTGTCCGCGCAGTTTATTTTTGATGTGAGGGAACAGTAAGAAGTCATTTGGTGCCAAGTCAGTGCTGTACGTCGGATGACCCATCAATTCGATGTTTCGATCGTTCAAAAACTCCTTTGTTATGGCCGAAGTCTGAGAGCTCGAACTATCTTGATGAAGTATTATTCGTCTTCGGCGGTTGGTTTAACTCAATTCATCGAAAACTTTAGGCAAACAAATGATTGTATATTATTCAGAATTGATCGTCCTTTTTTCCACAAGCAGCATATCCGAATGTCGAGAAGAAACTTGCGATCATTTGATTCGATGTGTTGCGCGAGCGAGCTTCGATTTAGCTCGTCTTGAAAGACTCAGACGGTCGTCTACCGTTTTTGTTTCGAGCTTATACGCATATATCCACGTTTCGTCATCTATCACGTTTGAGTAGACCTCTCTTGATGTAACTCGCATGAATTTCTTTAGCATTTGCTTGTACCATTCGATACGAGCCTTCTTTTGAGCGATTGTCCAACGTGAACAAACCTTTCTGACGACCAAATGTTCATGTCATATTGTATGTCTGCTAGTCATACTAATGCCCAGGGATGCCTCAATCTCACGGTATGTTACATGATGATTCTGCTTTATCAGTTCACACACAGCATCAATGTTTTCTGGCACAACGACCGATTTTGGATGACCTTCACGAAATTCGTCGGTGAACAAACTGCAGCCACGATTGAATTCGTTGTACCAAAGATGGAGCTTCATCATCAAAAGTTGATTTAGGTTGATTCCTGTCTTGATAATTCACATCGAAAATCATAATAAATCATCACACGAAAATGTTCACGGTTTAACTAAATTTTTTGGCTGAGATGAATTTTTCAGATGCCTGTAAAGAAACCAAATTATGCTCGTAAGTCAAAGTGTTCACAGTAAGTTAGACCTAAAAAATGTCAGACTTTACGATGGAGACGTCAAATTGCGTCTGGCAACATGTTTCGTTGCAACATGTTGCTTAGATTTTTATATTTTGAACTTCATATTGGATTTATTCTTACGACAATATATAAGGAACTAATTTTACATAAATAATTCACAGAACAGACAACATAAAATGAAATATTTTAGGGTATGTTTCTCTTCAAGCGCAGATTTAAATGGTTTGTCTGATATTTTAATATTTCCTTAAGTTTTTCTAAAGATTTTTAATAATATTTCTTTAAAAAAATCTGTTTCTACTTCATAAAGCACCACAGCTAACATTGCTAATTCAATAATTAAACCAAATTGTACAATCAATGCTTGCTTACAAATTCAAATAGCTTTTACATACAATAAACAAAATGCCAATAAATTTCAACAAAAGTTGAATATCAGCTAAAAAAAATAATAAAATAAAATAAATAAAAAATAAATAGCGTTCAAACTAAATAAAAAGCTGCTAATGATTAAAATGAAACACAAAAGAAGAAACCAAACAAATAAAATTCCAAAAACAAGACAAAAGAAAAACAAAAACAAAAAAATGATATACAAAAAATAAAATTTAATTATAGAGAACAATTGAATAAATGAAAACCAAAAACAACAACAACAAACTGTTAATCAAATTTGCATTTAGATGAAATATTTATAATAAAATTAGCGAATTTACGTAGTAAATTTAGCAAAAAAAAAACATATATTTAAATATATTTAAAAAAATTGTGGTTAAGTTTAAGCTGATTAAAAAAATAGAAACTATAAAAAATATTGAAAAAAAATATTATAGATTGAAATAGCTTAACTCTAGCATACTTTTAGGCCTAAGTGAAAGCATTTAAATATTTAAACAAAACAAAAAAAAAATATAATTAAATCTATTTAGTGTTCAAATGCATCATTGCTGAAATGCATTCTGTGTAATTTGTAATACATTGTGTCAGCTCATTGAAACTAATCAAATTAAATTAATTTATGAAACTAAAAAAGAAAAAGCACAAAAAAAAACAAAAAAAAAAAAAAACAAACTGCTTCCCAAAAAAATATATAAAATAAATCAACACAAATTAAATCATATAATTATATAATTTGAATGTAAATAGCGAAAAAAGAAAGAGTAAACAAAATAAATCAATTGTAAATAAATACAAACTTTGAACTTAAAATAAAAAATAATTATATAACAATTATAATGTACAAATAATTTCATAAATATTATGTAGCTAAAAAAATATATTTTGAACTTTTCTTTTATGTAAATAAATTTGCTGAAAAAAAAGATTACAAACGCAAAAGAATGTTTGCATTTAAATTTATATATTATTAAAAAAAAAAAACAAAGAATTATATATAAAAAAATTGATAAATGACATATTAAAAATAAGTTAAAAATTAAAAAAAAAAAAAAAATATTGCTGTTAAATATATATAAAAAATAATGCAGAGCATATGAAGCTATATATACACAAATAAATACAAAAAAAAAATATATATCTTTCAGTTTAAATTAAAAGCTGAACAAAAAGAAAAAAGAATATCTACTTATAATACATATATAAGCAAAATTTAGTTAGATTTAATAATGCATGTTGACGTCATATCCTTCTCGCAATCTTTAGCTGTCTCCACTAAAACAGCTGAGATATATCCACATATATGATGACATCGTTGAGATAATATCATGATATGCTGTAGTTATATGTTTCTTAGCGTATAATATGTGCAATAAATGTTAATTGATAAATGAGATAAAATTAAAATTATAAACTTAGTTTGTTCAGTTCGAGTCAAAATATTCTTCAAAAGAACAAAAACAAAGAAAGAAAAAGAAAGAAAATGTTAGTGAATATTAGTTTTAAGTTTCGATTTGTAGCACTTATTTTGTATTAATTTTTTAATTTAAAAATATGTTTTACATGTTTAAAACTAAATAATTAAATGGAAAATAAAATATAAAATGTGCAAATGGAAAAGTGTTCTTTGGCAATGTTCTTTACAGGTATATTAGGCTTCGGAGACTCCTCAAAATTATCCCCATTATGTTCAGAAGCGATAGAGGAGTCGATATACATATGACCGTCTGTCCGCCGGTCTTGACGGTCAGTGACGATGGAGAATTTCAACCTCAGTGTTGTAGAAAACTTTGTCTATCTTAGAACAGTGATAACCAGCAACAACCACGTCAGCCTGGAGAACAGGCGAAGAAACACGCTTGCAAACAGATGCTTTTTTGGGCTGAGCAAGCAAATGAGAAGTAAAGCACTCTCTCGACAGACGAAATAAAAGTTCTATAAGACGTTGATACTCCCGGTCCTATTTTATGGTGCAGAGTCAAATGAGACAGCGTTGAAAGTTCTCGAAAGGAAGATTCTTCGCAGGATTTTAGAGTCGGCGACGAAGACACACAAGACTATGAAGGCTGGCGCACCTTCTTAGACGCAGCCATGATCGGTAGACGGTTGACGGCCACATAAGTAAGTAAGTCTGTCCGTCCGTATGAAGAAAAGGATCTCGAAATCGTTAATAAATAGAAACTTCATTCTTTTTGCATTCGACTAGGATTTCGCCGGAACTTTACGAGTTTATTTTAAAATTTTGCCCATCACGTCAGCGTCCATCTCGTCAGCATTTTAAGAAAATTGGGTGTAAAGATCCAAAAAACTAATTCTTTTAATCCAATCGGCAACGTTGAGACAGGATATTAGTCTGAGAAATTAATATTAAATACGTGACTGATATCGAGTTTTTTTTTTTATCAAAAATGCAAAATAGGATCTGTTGGGGTCACCCCCAAAGGTATGCAAACATGGCCTAGATCCATCGTGCTTAATATCTGAAGACTTAAATCCCACTTTTTTTTAGTCTTTACCTCCACTTTTCTTAGAATCCTGAATTGATAGAGAAAACTGTGGTATCAAAAATCGAAAAAAAACATGCAGTCCTGTGTTATTATGAATGTATTGCTATACAACCAAAAAACCTTTCAATGTATGAACGTCGACCCACTTCTGCCAGCGACGCTTCCACGCTTTGAAAGATCTGTGATATTCTCATTTTTGAATGTCTGCTGTTGGCAAAGTGTGTGACATTATGAAGATGATTCTTTCTCTTGGGCACAGGACTGTTAGGAAATTGGGGAGCTGTTGTGACATCGTCCTTGGTCAGGGAGTTGGTCACCGTGAAGTAGAGTTAACTTCATATCTCAGAGCACACTGATTTGACTGACATAAACTGTAGAATCTTAAAATAAGAATTCTATTTTAAACGCACTTAAAAAAACAATAAAATGTTCTATTTGTTTATCTATAGTTTTTACACGCATGAGCAACAGCAAGAACACATGCAGATTACATTTAATAGTTTCCACATGTGGGTTTTTGTTTCACGAACATATCGATAATCAAGCATCGAGTACCAACGCATTGATTTGTACATTGCAACATGGTGTTAGCTGACGTTCCACGAAGTGACAAAATGCACACACTGCGCATGCACAGCCGAATATCGATAATGCAGCAGGATAATTTATGACAGGATAATTTATGACAATAAAAAATGACATTAAATAAACTCAAGTACATAATTTACGACATTATTTAGAAAAACCAATACATGCACATACGATTATAGTAGCTATTAAGAACATAATGTAAACATATATTTGTAATTTCATATTTTAGTATAAGAACAAAAATTGTATATAAACCTCAAGATTGTCCAAATAAATTGTCACTCTTTGAAAGGCAAGCAACAAAGCTACACGTTTCTTCAAAGATTGATCAAAAGAATTCTAAGTTCCAAGTGCTTAGTTTTCTACCAAACGCTAATAAACACTAAGTTCCAAGTACTTAGTGTATATAGGCAATTATTCACTTAGGTGCACCTCAGGTTCAAGTGCTTGAACGTGCATTCTAAGATTTGTATTATCCTTGCAATAGCGTTTAATTGCACCACAAGTTACAAGTGCTTGTGAGTGATTTTCAATTAAAACACAGATGTAGAGTAACTTCACGCTGATAATGATGCAAAGTACTGTGAGTTGTTAGCCAACTTATCCGCTGTGCCTCTTATAGTGTGGCTTGGTTTGGTTTGGTAGGTACCTCTAGCCTATAGTACTGTAAGTCATTGGTAATCAGTTTATCAGTTTGTGGTATTATCTATAGTAACGCGTTTAGTTAATTAATCGTGATGACTTCTGAAGACTCAACTGAAATAGTTCCAGTTTGATTCTACATTTGACTCTCAACTCAAAACTCTTGATCCAGGCGCAAAGTAACAGATCCAAATCGAACTAGCACTAATAAAATGTAGTTCAGTTTGGGCCCACCTTACCTTAACTTCTTACAATGGATTAAATTTTATCGAAAAACTTCATAAACTCATGATTGAGCAGCAACTCAGCTGGGTAATAATTTGTTGTTGTATATGGTGTGATATGTAGATTATAGAAGTATCTGGCGAGTCTTAGATCGATAACTGTATTTCTATGTAACTGCTTCAGAGAGTTCTTCCTACTCTGTACCATGCGTTCAACTTGACCTTTTATAACTGAATGAAGAGGTGTAGCAAGGATCTGTTGGATTTAGTTATTCTTCAAGTATAACTCAAAGTCTTCAGAGGTAAATATTACTCATGCATGGCATAATATTTTGATGATAGCTGTTGTGCATGTTGAGAACAGCGACTATAAGCTATTTAGTGTACGATTCGACGACCATAAAACATGGTTTTGTTTTGAACAGGTCAGGCTAAGTAGACGTGCAAACAAGACCTAGTTCTTTTGGCTGTCTCCTAATATTATGTAGCAGCTTTCGGTTGCTCCATGCGATTTGGTTGACTGGAAGTCCACTTCTTTAGAACTAATTCGATATTTAGGACATAGTAGGGACATATACAACCATTTCCCAGTCGCTTGCCAATGGTTCTGTTCAATGACAGGCGTCCTGTAAGTGGTTTGTCATCCACACACTGTCTGCTATAGGCTAAAACTTCAGAATATTTGGCACATCCTGTAACACGTCTTGGTCCAAATCTAACACAGCACAGCTTTATGCTGACTTGTAAACTGCGTTCCAAATGCGTTTTTAATTTCTCATTTTTAAACGATTTATTCGTAGTAAAAAGCATAAACTCACAGCTTAAGCTCAAAACTCAAAATGCCTTAAAGCCTTAAATGCGATCCCTTACATATGCCTACACATGCAACATAATCTGTAAGCATTGTATTTCAAATAGGGTCAAATTGCTACTTACGGAGCCAGCAATTAGCACAAAACTGAACAAAAAAACAAACAAAAAGAAAAGAAAAAATAGAAGAAAAATGAAAAGCATTTTGCTGGTAACTATTTCAATTGCAACTTCACACTCTACATATTCACTTATGAGCCCAACTACCAGAGTCAACAGGACAACTTTCACTGCATTGCTTGCAACACACATCAAATTGCGAGTAAAAAGTATAAAACTGTAGCAATTTCATATACAGAGCCGCCTGGCCTGAGCTGGCAGCAATGTAATCACATTAAATGCACTGCAGCCAGTCACACACACGCATACACCCTACTCTAACAAAAGTTTCAAGGACATGTGCATACAAAGCGTATACACAGCATTCAAACCGAAATAAATACAAAGAGCTAAGTTGTAAGAGAAAGAGAGAGAGAATATATTTCAGTGCCAAGTAAGACTTCAAGAAGAAAAGCTGAAAAAAAATGAGAATAAAAATAAAAATGAAAGCAACAAAATACTGTAACAAGCATACGCAGTCGAGCATAAAACAATTGTGCAATTTACCACAAAAACAACAAAAAAAGGACAAAAAAAAGGAAAAGAATAGAAAAATAATAATACTAAAAAAGAGAAAATGGCGAAAAAATAAAGATGGCGTAATGCAAGCGACAAACTAACAACTAAGCAAGCAAGCAGGCAGCCAGGCAGGCAAGCAAGCACATAATGGCAGCCAAGTGCATTGCAGAAATACAAAAGCACATACATACAGAAGAAAATTGCATCAAAAAATAGAATAAAAGTGACGAAAAAATGCACAAAAAATAAAGCATGCGAATAATGCCCACAAAAAACATGTTGCTGGCAAACATAAAAGCGCTCGAACAATGCCAGTCAGCCAGCCAGCCAGCCAGCCAGCCAGCCAAGCTAGCCCGCCAGCAAATGTTACAGAGACAAAAACCGTGCGGAAAAATGCTGCAAACTATGTTAAATGGGCTGTGGGTCTATGTCCTTTGTTGCACATATACATATATGTATGTAGTATACAAGTACTGTTTAAGAAGTTCTTAGAAAAGTTCTATTGAAAGCTAGCGAGGCTATCAGGCATGGCTGAAGTTATCAGAACATTGTGACTGGAAGGTGCTTTGAACACTCTGTCTAACTCAGCTTCGTGTAAACTGCTATAACGCGCGAAAGCTGGAATATTGATATCGATAACAATTGCGGAATAATCGGAAAATTGTAATTTTCCAAAAGAAAATAGTAGCCATTACTTTGAACTTCATTATTTTTGAAAAAATTTCATATAAACTTTCATTTTCGGTTACACAAAATTTAACAAAATCTGAG